>LS052288.1:0-10119 GCA_900241095.1 Acartia tonsa | reverse complement strand
CGCGCGGCAACCCCCACCGGGGGGGGGGGGGGTACGCCCCCCCCCCCCCCCCCCTCCACTTTCATTTTAGAAAAATATTATGTGGGGGTCATTTTTTCTAGGGTCGATTTCGCTTTCCTAAAATATTTTATTTTGCTTTCTAATTTTAGACATAATTATCCTTATTTTAATATATTAAATTTACATACTTACAGTATAACAGTTTAATCTCCTTAATTACTTATTTATTCTCAATATATTATTTTTTCAGTCATCAAATTTGAATAATAATTATCTTCATGTCTTAGAATAGTGTAATTTTTTTTAAAATAGGTTGATAAACATACTAACTTTAAAATATAATAATAAGTGTCCCTTTTCTTTAAAATGTTTTTTGTTGTTGTTATGTTTTGTTTCTGCAACTTACTTATCATACTCTTGGACATGGATTGGGATTCTAAAAGAATGTAGTACAAGGCACAAAAAGATTTCTTACAAAATCAAGATATTTGAAATAAGAATGTTCGCACTGATTTTATAAAACGGATTGACAAATAGTTTTCAGAAAGAATGTTTTTTGTCCTGTTAAGGTTTTGGTCTATTTTTTGGGATTGGGGTCGTGGCAATGAAACCATAATAAGTATTTTCCCTTTAGGAATAAGAAAAGCTTGTGGGAAGTGTGGATTTATTTCATAATATGTATCCCTTTTTAAACTCTTATTTTCATCCTTTTTAAACATCATAAACATAATGTCTTATTTTTAAATTCAAAATCAGAAAGCGTTGAAAAACATATTCACAGCAGTATAACAGTGCATAAGAAATTACATTGATTTTTCAGCAAAAAAAGATAATTTTTAAGTCTAATGGTTGATTGTTTGTTTATATTGGTGTGCCTTTAAATTATGCTTCTCTTGAATGTAATCTTCCTGTTTTTTTTTCAGATAGTGGAGCATTTGAATACAACCATTCTCCACGTGACTGTCATGGCGCATTTGACCCCGGTGCAACAGCTGTTCAATCAAGAGATAAATATGAAACAGCTGTTCAACAACGTAACCAATATGGATCAGCAGTTCAGTCGCGTGAGCAGTTTGGATCAGCTGTACAGTCATGTGACCAATATGGAACAGCTGTTCAGTCATGTGACCAACTTAAAACAGCTGATCATGGGAAACAAGAAGAATCTGGGAGTGACATTCTTGACACGCTATCAGATTCGTCTGGAGATAACATGGAGGAAGATTTTGTTGATGATCCTTTACAAGAATTAGGTACATGTATTATTTTGATTGTGCAACTACTCTATAAATAAAAGCATGTCAGTTTGCCTTTGAATCTATATGTGATAGTAGAAGTAACATTGGCTGAAAGGTTTGGTTTTTTTTATGGCAGCCTTAGGCATTTTTTTAGTTAGGAAGGTTTTCTGTTCAACTTTCGCAACAACTAGTTTAGGTGAGACGTCTTAATTTTAACCAAAACTGTGTCCTAACTTAGTACTTTTAATTAAAGGTCGTGCAATGAAAGTTTTGGATGTAAGTTGATATTATAAACTATTTCCAAGGCATTAACCTCCTCAAATAGGACAAAAAATTATATAATGAATAATAAGGTATAAAGTATATTGCTGTGCATTTTTCATTTATGCTGTTTATTTTCAGAGCTTGCAACAGATACAGCAGTTTCTAGCTTCTATGATCCTGATATTAGGTTAGTTTATTATTATTGAAAGATTAAATAATTTAACCCCCTCCCTCCTACTAGTACGGAAAGTTAAAATTCTTTGCTTTAAAGGCAATTTTTCTTCATTGATTGTTTATTTCTCTATTATCTCAACATCGTGTCTTATAGTCCTAGGAGTCATTGTTTTAGAAATGAAGAATTTTTAATTTTTCAAAAATATTAAAAATATTGTTAATTTTGTCTTTGTAAAGTGAAATTTTTTGACTTAAAAGCCCAAAATATAAAATATACAAACACAAAAAGAGATTCTAAATAATTCAATGTCCTTTAAATTTAAAATGGCTTCTTTATTTCCCTCTTAAACATCAATGATTGGTAATGGTAATGGTTATGTTATTACGATATTGTAATGTCGACTGTTCTCTTGGGAGGATGAATCCTTCCCCAAAATAGTTATAAACCTTCACTAGACATATTAAAAGCTGCATTGTAAAGGAAAATCATATCGGTTTATCGGTTAGCAAGCTCGTTCGCTACAGACAAAAAAGACAAATAATGATTCATAGTACAACAAAGTACAATGTTAGAATCAAAGCTTCTTTATATACATACGTATTACGTATCCTGTATTTAAATAGTTTGTGTAACACATAAGCATACAATTTTGTGTAGGCTTCTATATTTATATCATGCTTATTAAGTTCTTCTCCCTAACAGGTCATGATTTTTGTCCTACCTTTTCGGAGCTTCGCCTTTATGAATGTTGTCATCCTTGTATAATACTTATATTAAACAGAATCCATCAATTTAAATGGGCAAAAAACCTCCTAATAATTATACACTACCAAGAGCACAATTTCAAACTTAAGCATATAGAAAAGATTAACTATTCGTCCATTGTTCTATCCCTGAAAACTGGGAATCCAATCATTGTAAAATACTCAACATTCCATTGTAAAAGTTTTAACCATACCCTGCTAAGATTTTGTGCTGTTATTATGTCAACATAACACTGCAAAGTTGATTTGCTAGTTTAATTATTAGTTCTAATCCTAATTAGTTTAATTTATTCTATTTCCTATAAAGTAGTTTTCTTGTCTGAAGCTTTAGATCTTAGAGAAGGCTGGCCTGACTGATTTAATCTTTTTCAAGAAGCCTCATATATACCTTATGGTGGGTATAGGGTATTTTATTTCTTATTTTAGAGCTCTGGAATGTAGAGCAGAAGCCACTAGTTATTTCATCCATGACCATTTTACTAAATGCCGATTTGATTAATGCAAGTCAATAAAATTAATCAATGTTTGTGAGTGCAATAAAAATTCAAATGATCTGCTACCAAATTTGTTGAAAACTCATTAAATCAATGCAAAGTATGTTCCATAAAATTAAAACTCCCTTTTAAAATGAAATAAAAGTTTGCATATATACAAATGGTTTGCTACCCAAAAACAATAACAAGTATAGCCAAATAAAAAAGCGCAACATCAACAAGCTTTTTTAATCAATGTATGTATGATGAATAGTCTTTTGATAAGTGTTGGCAGGTATTGATATTAAATCAGTGACTAATTTATATTTGTGAAAAATAATTTTAATTTTAGTTTTATAAAAATAAGTCATGGTTTTCGAGGGGGGAGGGATGGGTGATTTATTTCACTATAATTAGGCACTTTAATTATCTTCGCGAAATTCTTTTGCGAAGGTTAAGTAACCATACCCGAAAAAAGGGATAAACATTTCCTGAACATATGAAATGCTGAACCATATCGATTCAGCTGATATCGAAATCCTTTGCTACACACAGAAGTCAGAGACTTACAAACAGACATAAAGACATCCTGTTACTTTTAAATAAGGATAATGTTGGCAAGTCAAATACCGCTCAAACTATTTTTTAAGTCACGGAAGTTAAAAGGTCCGATTTAATGTTAAAGGATTATTTTAAGGAATGAAAAGTCTTTTGTGTAAAAGATGTCTCAAATATCAAAACTTTAAAGGCCTGTGACAGGTTATAGACTTATGACAATAGAGTACTAATTAATCGGTTTGAGTTATAAATCTTTTCTAATGGCCTAGTTTGATAGCAGGCATATAAGAGTTCATTTTTCAAAATGATTATAATTATCATTTTGACATTTTTTAATAAAGAACAGTGAAGTATTATACAGAATGAATAAATATTAATTGGCAGTTTAGAAAAGTGTTTTAAAATTACTTTTTTTAAATAATGGTTTTTGTAGGTTATGTTACATTTTTTCAAAAAGTTGGTTACTTTCAAGCTATTTTTTTTAAATTTCAAAGTTAATCATAACGCTCTAATGCATATTTATAGCAAAATTCAGAGCCAGCGGGCCAATGAATAAGACATCATAATGATCTTTATTAACAAAATAATGCTCTATAACTATTCCATCTATTTATGTAGCAAAGTTGCAACAAAAGCGGATTGAAATTATCAAATTTCCTTCCTAGATAGTAGTGAAGCTACTCTATGATTAATATATTATCAAATCGGCAACTAAAGTGACTTAATTACTAGGTTTATTGGCAGGGAGGGAGGTGGCATTGGACTGTTATTACAATAGTCCCCAAAGTTTTTTTACAACGATTTCTTTTTCGTTGACTTCATTAAATTTCATAAAATTGAGTGTCCAAACGTTTCAACCACTAATCGTAATCCACAAAAGGTGTAATTTTCTGTATTATCATTGTGCATGTACATCAATTTAACGGCCATTGTCTTATTCCTTTAGATCCCTGGTTTTTTGGAATTTTATCTTTCTATTATTTTAATGCAATAGTAATTCTTATTACTTTTCATAAATTGGTATATTGTTTTTGCTTCGCTACTTACTAATACAGCTATCCTAGTTTTTTTCTTTCTATAAGCTGATTATATTTATATACTAATATTACATAATGTATATTCATTTACAGTAAACAAGAACGATTATGCCCATAAGTAGCGCAGTAATAACTAGCTATCGTCTTTTAACTAAATATTTCCCAAAAATCTTCCAAAGACATCATATGTTAAACTTTTTTACATTATTTGCAACTAAACTATAACATGGATCAAAAGGGATAAAACAATGGCCGATAAATTGAGGTACATCCCTAATATGATACAAAAAAGTGAACCCCTTCTGTAGATTAAAATTAGTGGTTGAAACGTTTGAACAATCAACTTAAATGACCAAAGTTGTTAAGCCAACGAATAAGAAAACTTTGGAAACTACTGTAATAAACAGCACATTGTCCCCTCTCTCTCTCTCTCTCTCTCTCTTAATTCTTAATGAAATATTAATATTTTAGATTGAGCATTTATCTTGAATCCAACAAAATGCCTCCAGAATCTGAAATCAACAACTTGATAAAATCTGAAAAATCTTCGAATCAAGCCAACGAAAAATCCTCCAGTGACAAGAGCAAAAATACAGATAAAGTTAAAGATACATCTGATGCTAAAAAGGATGATAATCAAAGTGATAATAATATTAAAAATGATAATAGTAGAAAAGTATCTAAAAGTGATGGTGTTAATAGTGAGAAAAAATCAAATGCAAAGGAAAAAGATGATTTGAAAATCAATGCTCAAACAAAAGACAATGTAAAAAAGGTGAATATCTTTGATTGTTTCGTGGCTACTCTAGAATTAAGTTATTTTTTGTAGGTTCGTCTGTCTGTAACTGTAAGTGTTAGTGTACATACCAAAGCAATAATGATTTCCAGTATGGCTTAGAAACCGATTAGTATCAGTTAGATTAGATCCGGTTCTCAACAATACTGAAAATTTATGTATAGCATCTTAAAACAGAAAATTTTCACGAATGATAAAATAAAAATAATATGATTAACACCAGTTTTGTTAGCCCAGGCTTACTTTTAATCTTGCAATTTTTTTATTTTAATTACCGCGGAAAGCTGTCTATAATACAATGCGATAAATAACTATTCCAAATTTTTGGAGAATGTTATTGATGCGCTACTTGTGAAAATTTTTTTTTCCTATAAATATTCCAATATCAAAATAATATGCATCACAAACTCTTATATTAATTTTAGCATATTAATCAACAGTATGCACAAAAAATCGCATCAATTTACGTTTATAAATCATCTAGACGAAAGTCAGTTTCTTTAGTTTTAAAAATCCTAGTTTGACAGTAGAATTTTTACACATCTAGCCTATTACAGTACTGTCAAAGTGCTGTGATTATATGACTATGGCAACATGTAGAATTAATGCAGATTTTTAATTAATTTTGGCAGTGCAATTTACCACTGAATATTAATTCTCATTTCATTAAAAAGGGAAAGTCTTTAATACTAAAATATAAGTTGCATTATATAAATAGCGGCTACGTCTCTAGAGGCCTTTAGGGGCGCTTCAGTATGGGGTTGGGTCCACATTTAATTTTCAATTCTATTTTTTTAAATGATTGGGTTGATTGACCAAAATCTAGCGATAGCTAAAAACCTTTCCATGGCCTATAAGAGTCTTTGCTCTGAAGTAGAGTTATATTGGTTCAGCGGTTAGCGAGATCTTTCGGAGACAAACACACATCAAGTTACTTTTTATATGGATGGTTAGTTTCTATACTACAATAGGATCTTAAAGATAAGGGTCGAGCAATCAAATGCTATCAATCAAACAATAATATTCAAAACTATATAAGGTTAAATCATTACAGTGTTAAAAAGTAAAAAAAAAATTAAGAACAGATTTACATTATAGAGAATCGTCTTTGCTAAAATTAACTAAATTTTGATAATATTTTACAAAATTTAAAGTGTTATTGATCTTGCCAAAAAGTAGGCAAAATTTACGTATTAATAATGTCTGTCTGGGTATGATTTTTAAACATTTCTATCCTTTTTTTAAATCTTGGAGTATATTTACATATTTTTTATCTTTTTGAAGATTTACGCAAAATGTATTGCATAATGAAACCATCAGAATCTTAAAATATTTTAAATTATAAATTCAGTGGCTCTATATTCGAAGATTTAAAAAAGAAGAAATCAGTTCAGTAATTATTATAATCTTATGCTTTAGAAATAAAAATCTTACTACTTTATATAATAGAACTAGCGGTTGCAACCCTAGCATCTAGGAGATTTGCATAGATGGGGAAGCGAAAACAAAAGAAAATGCACAAACCAAAACCATCCCAAAAGTTATGTCAAAAAATTGAATCGTCCAAAACCATACGGGAACTTAAGAAGAATCTTCTATAAAATAAAGAATCCAATCGGTTCAGTGTTATTGAAAACTTAAGTTCCAGTCAAAAAAAAACCTTACTACTATAACTAATAGAACTAGCGGATGCTCTCCTAACATCTGTGAGATTTACATAGAAGAAGTAGAGTTAACAGAAAAATAGCAAATTCATTCCCAAGAATTAAATCTAAAAGTAAATAGCCTAAAACCATACAGGAACCTAGGAAATCTTTTATAAAACAGGTCTTAAAAGGGTTGCATTGTTGTTTAAAAACTGGGCCAGATCTAATTTGATTTTGACAAATGACCTTGGTATAAAAAGATTCCTGGTTTTCAAGGAGTTTTTATTCAACACGCTACACTGTTAAAAACTATTTTGATATTATTTTGGAAAACTGGATTGCTTTCTCCCTCCCTCACATCAAGTGCCCCTAGAGGCCTCTAGCGGGTCTATCCACAATAACCAATAAAGATATAGTAATTTTTAGAGTGTGCAATTATTGGCAAGCCATATGCAAATTCGCAATATCCATTTCAGTATGTATATGGCTAATTAAAGTGCAGAATCAGTTACTCGAAAATCATTTTTATATACTGCTATGCTAATGTACAAAAAAAATTGTAAATATTAAATTTTATAAAATTAATTAGGTAAGGTATGCGAATGGATATGACAATGGATGATAAATTAACCTGCCCCCTACCCCAATTACCCTTTATGCAAAAAAAGTTTGAACTGTTAGTTTCCTTATAATAGCTAAATAAATTTATAAACTTTGGTACCTATATAGTATGATTAGCAGACCAATGTCTTTTAAAACTTGGAAGCTGCACTAGTTTAAAATATGTTATATCCTTGTTGTGTACAAGAAATGTGTAATTATGAAATTGAGTTGGAAATTGGCCAAAACAACAACAAGATACATTCATGGGTGGATAGAGACATTCATTATAGCAAAACAATAATATTAAAATCAAATCATTCAGCTTTTTTAAAGGTTAAAAAATTTTTTCTTGCCAAATTTATCCTATGATATAAGTATTGAGTAATTTTATTTTGAGATACTTTTCATTGCTTTGTGGGGGTGTTTTAGTCTTTATTATTTCTAAATAAAATCTTGGGATGGTTTTATGTTATTTTGTTTCCACACCCTTCACTCCCATCCTTCTTCGAATACGTTGACCATAGAAAATATGGGCGAGGTCACTAATAATAAAATTATAAATAAAGACATTTTAGGCTTTAATATTATGGAGACTGGAATAAATAAACAAATCTTGCTAGATAGGAATTTTTCTAAAAGGATTTCTTTTTTTGCATGTACAGATTTTATCCAAGCTAACATTGGGTGTGGATTCACTTCTGCACAGCATTGAATCAGTATAGTTTTGCATATTTAGGATAGAAAAGAAGTGTCCTCTTCCCTCACTGACTTTCTGATTGACTCATTTCAACAGAAATGTTGTAGGCCGCTATAGGAGTATATGATACTAGAATGCCATTACAGTCAGAGCTAATAGAGTTTAGAGTCAGAGCTGATAGAGTATATATGTGTATGTTGTATATGGAAGATAACAAAACCTTTTTTAAATTTTAATCATATATCCCAATTTTTAAAACCTATTCCATTTTATCGCTGTGACATATTTAACTCACGTGTCTCGAGAGTGAAGGACAACGATAATTCTCCTTAATATATAATATGGTTTTTATTCGATGGTAAATCATACAAGGTATCTATGATCGTTTACGGTCTTGTTATATTATATAGAGAGGTAGTGTCACTTTGTACTGTAGTGGGGCGCGGTTCTTATGAGACACGTCTGCTGAATTGAATGCACAGCACTTTGACATTGACATATGGACAAGAACAAAAACATTATAAGAAACGAAACACATTAGACACAAACAAACATATTATTAGTCATTAAACTCTCTCTTTAAATTAATATTCATCTATAATACAAAGTAGCTTAATGTCTGTCTGTTCGTCTGTCTGTCCATTTGTCCATCTGTTCCTTAGTATCTCGGTAACCACTGAACCGATCGGATTCTACTCTTGAGGGAATATACCTACTGGTCATGTGGTGGTTTTTGGCTATTTTCTTGGGAGGTGAAACACCCCCAACCCTCCAAAAAAAAAATCACCCCCGATATATTTTATACCTCTTGTTGCAAAGCCCCTAGAGGCTAGGGGCGAAGCCGCTAGTTACTTACTTATAAAGCAAATATTTTAATAAAAAAAATTCTACGAGACTGGAAAAAGGAATATGAATAATTAACCTTCCTCTTTAAACTTTTAATAATAATGGATATAGGATATACTAGGATTTATTGACAGTGAACAATTTGTCGTCAATATAGCTTGCAAATATGGAAATCATGTATTGGTCAGTTCGTTCATCCAGTATGAGAGGAGGGGATGGGGTAAATATGGTGGATAGGGGGTATCGTTATTTTAGCCATCTTTGAGCATAACTTTTTCCGAGTACATGAAAATTTTGTGCAACATACAACATACAAGTAATAATATATCTATTGCTAAGTTATACTATTTTGCCTTTTTCTTTTTAAGATAGCTGTAATGTAAAATCGAATATCAAAAGCTATTTAGATTAATTCAAAGAATTAAAAAAAAACTTAATTAACCATTTACTGTAATCTGATTTGAGTTTTAATGATTCATTCATTAAATGGTTTATTTAGTTAATAGGTATCCAATCGTGCATACTTAAGTGGCTAGATGTGTGTGTGTATGTTTCAATTTGTCCAGTAAGATCTTATAAACATCCACATCGATTATTTAAAATACATAAGATTTTTCGTATTTGAAAATCCTGATCCCCCTGGATATACTCGAAATATAGTGGATTATACACTTCTGATTTTAGTTTTAAAAGGAAAAAATAAAAATAAATTGGGGGAAGGGGCTATTTTTGTCTTCTCAATGGATCCTTCGCTACAGACAGACAGCTACAGATACAGACATCCTGATTTCAATATCTTTGTTATTATTTGATGTAGTAATCCTTGTTTCTTTTCAGGATGAAATGAGATTATCCGAAGAGAGTCGGCAATTATTGAAAATTATGGAGACCCACAGATTATCGTCTACCACTATACAGGAATATTATTTTCTCGTATTCATTCAAATCCGGTGGATAGGAACCGGTTCTCATCCATACGAAAAAACTATGTCTAGCATCGTATTATATCCAGCTTTCTACGA
>LS052287.1:2413-13162 GCA_900241095.1 Acartia tonsa | reverse complement strand
TAAAATAGGATGAGGTTGACTTTTCCTCCTCCTACCTTAAGTTGCACCTAGAGGCTTCTAGGGGCGTAGCCACTAGTTTTTAAATTACAAGCCACTAACATTTCCCTTTTCTCTGATAATAATTTAAACTTTGAGCATTTATCGTGGACAGTATATTTTTTTACCAATACTGGTTTTGAACCAGTCGAGTTGTTGCCATGCAAATATTTGATTATGCTTTAATTTTTATATTGAAACCTTATTCTAAAAAAAAGCTGTTGTTTGTAATTTGTACACTAGATAAATGATAAGAATTGTACACTAAAAGTTTTTCTAACTATGTTATTTTGAATCTAAGAATAAACTAGTATCATCTAGTTATGGATTATAAAAATATTTAAGGGATGAAGAGATATCTAAATAAGCAACAAATTATAAGTTTTAGCAATTGTTTTGTTAATCCAAAAAAGATTTTGAAGGAATTTCTGAATCAAGGGTTTGATGTATATTTTACTGGTACCAAAATAATCAAGTTCTGTCATTCGCTAGCCTTTAAACTTTAGGGAATTTAGTTAATCTTGATCGGTTGTTATAGACTAACAGTGTCCAAACCTTTAAACTACTGATTTTGATCTACAGAAAGGTTAATTACCACTTTATGTAGATCTTAAATATTTGTGGAAAAGTTTTGATCATTGCTAGTTTTTACAACCCAAACAAGATTTCAAGATTTAGTAATTATTGAGCCAACGAATGAGAGCTCGTATTTATTAAACTTGGAACTATTCAGTGTAATTTACAGTCTAATGTGCACAAGCCCCTTCTCCACTTTTTTTTTTTTGGGGGGGGGGGTATCAACCAGTTCCTCGCCATTTGGGCACCCTGCACAGCCAGGCCCTCCCTGAGTTTATTATTATTTTTGTAAATTTGATAATCTCTTTATTCATGATGCAATTCTATAAATTTTTAAAAGTGCGTTATCAACTTCCGCATATTGTCTACTTTGTTTCATATTCGCGATAAAATAAATGCGATTGTTTATCATTTTTATTAATCATGTGGAAGGGTAAATTTGCTCTGTAGAATAAATATGGTATTTTGTTGATTATGCAAAGTAGTTTGCGGAAGTGATTTCACACTAATTTAAAAATCATATTGTCACATATTGTTCTTGTGCATTTATATATAAAAACATTGTTATGTTATCATCAGTTTTTTATCTGAATAAATCTATACACATATGATAATATTTAAGATGCGTAAAAATGGGGGCTTGACTGCGTATAATGTTTGAAGAATTCTAGATAATGGTGAAGAGTATAAGAGGAAGGATTGGAACTACGCGGAAAATAAGGTTTGTTTCTTATCTGATGGCTGAGCATATAAACAGCATTGAAATGTGCTTCATCATGGTGATAAATCAATTCCGTAGAATTTTTTTTTATGTAAATATAGACAGACGTACAGACCTAGTGGCTTATAGATCAAAGTCCAATTCGACAGTTGAATATTAAAATCACAATTCAGAAAACACCTTTTCCCTATTAAATTTTATATGTCCCAACAGAGCGTTACAGCCAGACAGACGAATTAAGAAAATAATTGAATAGATAGGTACTCATTAATGAGCAGAATTTCATAAAAAAATAGTCTGTCTATCTCTTATAGCAGCCGAGTAAATCACATTATAACCTTAGGACGAACGGACAGTAGGTCTAGAAGCTTCTCTATTTAAATTGCTATGAAGTTGCTCCGCCAAACATAACTATATCTCTCTCCCCCTCTACATAATAGTACAAAGTCCCAATCCTGTATAAAATCAGATAACATGTATTCTCTGAAACTTGATTTCAAAACAAGATTTCACTTCGAAACTTAATTTCTTCAGTTGTGAAACAATTTTCGTTATAAACGTATTTAATTTGTTATTGTTGATTTAATTTGTTTTTGTTAAAATCCGAAAAAGGTAATTTTTATTTAAATCTAGCGGCTACTCTCTAACCCTTAACCTCCCTAAAAAACATAAAAACCTTCATAAGACCCATAAGAAGCTTCTGAAAAAGGAGAACCATATCAGTCCAGCGTTTAACGAGATCTTAAGCCACAGACACACCAACAGATAGATAGACAGGAATCTTGTTACTTTAAAATAAACTGTTTTGTAAACCATCGACCTATCCAAAGCTTCACTGTAAAGGAGAGCCCTATCGGGTCAGTGGTTAGGACCAAGGAAATTATAAGTTTGATGCATATTGGTATAGGGAATATTTACATATTTCATCCGTGTATATCAAATAGCAGCCGAGAAAGTCACGTTTCCCGCTAAACTTAGCTTACAGACGGACGGACATACGATCAATTCGAATAGAGTAGCTTCGATATAAAAAAAATATACAAATCTAGGACACGCTCTTGAGAATAACTATATTATTATTTTAGTGCATAGAAAGATGTTGCGGCCTTGCGCAAGATTGCTGCGCGATTCCAGCGGCCTGAAAACTGCCTGGCGGTCAGCATGGAACGGCCAAGCAAACCTGGATCAGGATGACCCAGAGATGTGGAGCCTGCTGAGAGAAGAAAAGGAGAGACAGAAATCTGGGTTGGAATTAATTGCTTCAGAAAATTTTTGCAGCAGAGCTGCTCTACAGGTTAGTATATCATACACTGCACTCTATTTGATTACAGTTATAATAATTGCAGTCAATACCATATCATGATATGAGGTCTATTATTTGCTGTTGATTGTCCTTATCTAGTTTAATATTTCTGTTTAAAGCTATCCCTCTCTTGCATCCAGAAGATACGGTAATCTATCCCCTAACAGACAACCAACCTTCTTTTATATGTATATATATTTTAATGGGATTTTTGTAGTTGGATATTTTAGTTTTTCGCCCCTGGCCTCGTAATGAAATAAGGATGATAGCTTTTGAAGAAAACAAATTTATCTTTTCAATGAAATATTATTTAGGTTCTTGGTTCTTGTTTGAACAACAAATATAGTGAAGGTTATCCTGGCCAAAGGTATTATGGAGGCACTGAAACTGTCGACAAAATCGAGCTTCTCTGCCAGCAGCGGGCACTGGACCTGTACGACCTGGATCCAGAAAAATGGGGGGTCAACGTACAGCCCTACTCTGGCTCACCCGCTAATTTTGCCGTCTACACAGGCTTGCTCAATCCACACGACCGTATTATGGGGTTAGATCTGCCGCATGGCGGTCATCTTACACATGGTTTTATGACCGATACTAAGAGAATTTCCGCCACCAGTATTTATTTTGAGTCCATGCCCTACAGATTGGACGAGAAGACAGGGTTGATAGATTATGACACGCTGGAGAAGACGGCGGCTCTGTTTCGGCCCAGGATGATTATTGCGGGATTTTCTGCCTATAGCAGGCTTATTGATTATGCCAGGTATGATAGTTTTTTTACTTCATTCGGCCTTTTTTGTTAGTGAAAACGGGGGTAAGGGGCAATGCTATTTGTCGGTCTATTTCTCTTCAAACCCAAATTAGTAAAGGCTTAAAACCGTTACATGGTCATTAAAAGTCTTTCTGTATAGTCCAGAACTCTTGGTCTAGCTGTTTTATATATTTTAATTAACACAAGAGCAAAAATCTGCTATATACGTAGCTTTTTTAATTAAAATGGTTTAAGTCATAAAGTAAGCCTGCAGTAAATTATAGTAAATTTTGGGGGGATTTATTGTATAGTTTTTTCTAATGAACTGATGTATATATTTGATACTATTGTTCAATTTAGATTCCGCAAGATTTGTGACGCGGTAAACGCGCATCTGTTGTCAGACATGGCGCATATAAGCGGCCTGGTGGCGGCCAAGGTTATACCTGGACCATTCCAACATTCTGATGTCGTCACATCAACAACACACAAGAGCTTGCGTGGAGTTAGATCAGGTTTGCGCTTTTTTGGCTTTGTGTTCATTTGTAGAAAAAATTTCCACTAAAATAAACATTTCTCAGTTACTATCTAAATTTATTTTGCTACAGAATGAAAAGAAAAAAGATATTCATGACGACAATATTTTTTACATTTATTTTTTTCAGGTCTTATTTTCTACAGAAAGGGAGATAAGGGGAAGGACAAGAAGGGGAACCCCATCATGTATGACCTGGAGAACAGAATCAACTTTGCTCTGTTCCCTGGCCTGCAGGGCGGACCCCACAACCACGCCATCGGTGGCGTAGCCGTCGCGCTAAGGCAAGCACAGTCGCCGGACTTTGTAGCTTACCAGAAACAGGTCATGGCCAACGCTGCGACTATGGCAGATGAGCTGTTGAAAAGAAATTATGCTCTTGTGTCTGGAGGAACAGAGAATCACCTGGTGCTGGTCAACCTGAAGGCAAGCAAGAGTATTGATGGTGCCAGGGTTGAAACTGTTTGTAATAAGGTAAACAATTATAGCCAAATCTACAAGAGATCACATGATTATACAACAGTTAAAAAAGATTTTCGTAGTCTATTTTTGAAATATAGAATTGTGGGAAAGTGTAAATTGATTTTTCAGGGGTGAGCTCGATCACGGGGAATGTTTTTTTTGACAACAACGAATCTTTTGTTTGCCTGTATATTAATATTTTTCTTCTATCTTATTGAGTCAGTTTGTGTTTTTAAGACATTTATAATGAGTGATTTTAAAAGATTTTTGATAAATCAGAGCTGCGAAATGATTAATTTTAATTTAATGTGATATTACAGGTATCCATTACACTAAACAAGAACAGTGTTCCCAGTGATACCTCTGCTCTGGTACCCGGAGGTATCAGGCTTGGAGCTCCGGCATTAACTTCCAGGTAAGATATGTTTCATTCTTAACATGCCTTTCTGAGAAACACGGATAATGAATAGCAAAAAATATTATACAAAGTGGAAAAAAGCTACAGTCTAGTAAAACTAATACTTAGAAAAATATTACATTTTCCCTCGGTAGTTTTTTGTGTGTTTTTTTTATTGGAGATCTTTTCAGGTTAGGTTATATTAAGTACAGGGAAGAACCGAAGGGCTTATTTTCAATTTATTATAAAAATTATTCTGTGCTTTCAATGCACTTTGGGGTATAATAACCAATTTTGCTAATCTTATTGCTAAAATTCTTTTTATTTTTTTCAGAGGTTTCACCGAGTCTGACTTTGTCAAAGTTGTCGCATTCATCGACGAGGCTGTAGAAATTGCAAGAGAAATCAAATCCAAGACATCAAAATTGAAAGATTTCAAGGAGTACCTTGACAATGACGCGGGTATTAAGGCAAAGTGTGAAGATCTGAAGAGTCGAGTGAACGCTATGGCGGCTCAATATCCCATGCCGGGACACAGTGATATCTAATTAAATAGTCGTCCACTCGTTTTATAGTCAATTGACAGCAAACCGGCTATTTATATTTCGTTGCTGACCTTCTCTTTTTGTATTATGAAACGAGTAGGTTACTATTTTAAAAAATTTGGGAGCTTCAATTAGATCTTAAAATAATCATAATTATTTAACTTAACAAAAATTCATAAATTCTCAGAAGATAAAAAATCGTTTTGTAAAATTAAAGTGCCTTTTTGTTTAAATAAAATGAATCAAAATAGTTAATATTTGCTATTATAAATATATATGATATATATATATAAAAAATATTTTTTTTTTTAAATGTACCTACCTTTTTACTATGTAATAAAAGAGTATAGATATATTTGTTATTTTTATTTATTTCAACTAAGCCTTCTGTGGTAGGGTAGGGATTGATTAATTTTATTCTGTGTCAACGATCGAAAGACTCGAGATCGCTGCCTTGGATAAAATAGCCGAAAACCTGATCTATCAGTTAAGAAATATTTTTGAAAATACATAAACCTTGCAAATTTAGTATATTGGATTATTTAAAAACTATTTATTCGGCATGCATGAAAATCTATCTTTAAGGGGAGGAGTTAAAGGGCAATTTTTCTTAGCTAGTTTAGCGGTTGAACATAAAGTATAGCCGAAACCATTCGATCATATGGCTTTTTATACAAATGTATAGCCCAAAACTATTCCGGAGCCTTTGTGATGCTTTCTTAAAGTGCTGGAATCTAATTCACAACTTTGAAGGGAAAACTCAAAACAATTCAGTAGTTGAAATCTTAAGCTTTTGACAAGAAATCCTTACTACTGAATATAACAGGACAAGCCTACTGATAAACACAATTTTTAGAGTAGCTTAATTGATAAAAAATCATAAAAAATTGCCCAGAAACGCTTGCTTGTAAAATAGGCCTTAAAATAACGCGCACGCTTTAAATCTTACATTTAACAACAAAAAACCTTGAAAATGATTCTAATACGCAATATAGCTTTAAAGTTAATTTAATTTATGAAAAGCCTTTAATTATTTGATACTTAAACTTCTATTTGGGATAATTCCAAAGTAAAAAAGGAACATTCTGTAATAAAAATATTTTTTTTAATTAATGAAAAAGGTCCTTAAATCCTTATTCAATTATTTGCCGCACCAAACCATATTTTGACGCTTTCGCCTTCTGCGTAATTTGGTAAACAACACTGCACAGCTGATCAATGTTTGTAAACTATTTTTATTTACGTTAACTTTCTATTCTTTGTTGTGTCTTTTCTTCAGTTTTCTTTTATTTATTTTCATGCATTTTTTAATTGAAGCTTTTTAAAGATGTCTTATTTTTTAAAATTTTAATCATATCTTCAATTAAGATACACCCTTATAAAAGCTTGCTTGTTATATTAAAAAAATGAAAAAAAGGAAATATTTTTTTAGGGGACCATATAGCTCTTTAGGGTTTATATCCTATTCCCCCCACCTCTTTTTATTTGGGTTTTCTAAAAATTAAAACATATATATTTTTGAGAACTTTCTATTCATACGAAAATATCAAAAGTGCAGCTGTATATATATTATATCCAAGCTAAAAACATTGTATAAGTAAAAATATTTTTTAAAACTTTCAGATATGAATTAATGATATATGATTAAAAATGCCAAGAAGGAAAAAGTGTGTTTGTTTATACTCGTTAAGCTTAAAAGAAACAGCGAAACAATTATTGAAAGGATGTCAATTTATTGATTCAAAAACAGAACCTTTTAGCCAATATAATAAGTTAAGAGGTAAACTTTTGTTTTAGAATAAACTTAGTTATCAAACATCAACTCATGAACAGCCAACGTTAAAGATCCAATTGACTATTCATTTCAACCATTAGAGACAACCAATTCTGCCCAAAATTCATATATGTCTATTGCTTGGTATGGCCTATCTAATATAAGTTATACTATTGTCATAGAATAAGATTCTTATTACTATAGACCGAGCGATCTAAAGTAATAAGACAATGGACAATTAATTGGTGTTCACATCCATTTGTTATAAAAAAAAATTACCCTATCTATAAGTTAACATTATAGGTTTAATTGCTTGGACATTGATTCTGAACCACCCAATCCGGATTTAATTAATGTACTTAAAGGTTTTGAATGAATGAGCATGTTTGTAAACCTTTGAGTACCAGTATTATTTACAGTCAATATCCCCTCCCTCCCTATACTGACATAAGTTTTAACTTACTATAAATCGTTGTAGACTCACCGCTGAAGATCTCACCATCCCGAGAGGTAGAGGACCTTGACCTTAACGCGGAGCAACGGGTGTTGAAGGTGTGGGTGGGCAACTTGCCTGACACTGTCGTTCAGGATGTTTTCAGGTGGGTGACATTTGTTAGGGATAGGTCAATGAAATATGTATTTGTCCTTTTTTTCATGTACCGTCACCTGTTTTTTTTGAAGAAAACTAAATAATAAGTGAATGATAAATAAGAAGACAAATAGAGCTTCAAAAGGCAGAATCTTGAACTTTTTAATATTATGTAGGTAAGATTAATTTTTATGTCATTATTTCTATAACTGTTCCCTCAATTGTATCTTAAGGCTTTAGGCGCGTAGCCTTTTAGATTTGTAAATTGTTACCATAATCATATTGTGTAGACTGGCCATGCTGCAGCTTGAGTCACAGCTGATGATCGACAAGGACAAGAAGTTGATCCTCACTCTCATCAACATCGAGTCGATCAAGATGAGTGATTTCTTGTTTGGCGTCCATTCTCTGCTTAAAATATTAAGAGGTTTTTCCATTACTGATCTCAACATTTCTAAAAGGTATTGCATGTTTTTTTAAACAGCTTTGAATAAAAACCAATAATTAAATACATTTTATACATATCTATTCTAAAAATTTATTGATTATAATTAAATTAAAAGATATCGATCGATACTAATAATATTTTTTACCTAGGTACCATTTTTACAAATAAATGTCTTTTTTTTAAAGGCAAATATTAGCTTCTTAAATTAAAAGTGATTGTCTTTGTTTTAACATATTTAGAATAGATTTTTTTCTTTCATAGACTGTGGTTGATTTTATGGGAATATGAAGAAATATTGCACCAGGGCCTTTTAAAAGAAGCTATTTCAGAAGCACTGCCACATTTTGCTTCTATTTCTTCACTCAGTCTTCCATATCTGGCTGATGATAGGTATGTAAATTTTTTTTTTTAAATAACAGAAAGTCTTAGAAAGAATTAATTGCATTTCATCCTTTTGATGTTTTGGCTAATCTTTAACCATCAAAGCCCTTGAACTGCAAGCGTTCGCCATATCGACTCACCCCTAGAGGTCTTCAAAGCGTCTATTATTTGAAAAGTAATTCACATTCCTCGCATTTTCTTACATAATTTTTTTCATCCCCAATATCTTTGAGTGCCCACGCATGATATTTTAGACTTAGATTGCAATTAATATGTAAATTACCTACAATTTTCATATAGATGTGTTATTTCAGAATAATGAACGTGATAAGAAAGTATTTACCCTGCCTGACCAACCTGGACGTCTCTCACAGCTGCATCACAGACAAGGGGTTGAGACACCTGATGAGCCCCCTGTGTGTCCTTCACAGACCTGACCAACCTAACCCAAATATAATTAGAAACCTCACATCTTTCCTGGATTCACCAGAAAGAGTTTATTCTTCAAATTTTAGTAAGTGTATGGTTTTTTAAATATTAGCATCTAGGGGGTACTGTACATAAAGGAGCGGGAGGAATATGATACATCCCTAGACTTAAAAAATAGCCTATAACAATCCTTGGACATGAGAAGCTTCCTTTTAATTAAGATCTTAAACAAGAAACCTTAGAAACTTCAGTATAAATTAGAAAAGTCTGTTACATAGAAAAATTTGCCTTCCAAAGTTTTTAGTCAACAAATAGCAGAATGAGTTTTTAAACAGTTTATTGGCCACTATTCTGAAGGTATTTATTTAGCTGTGTAATTCTTAAAATATTTGACTTCTAATATTAATATTGCACCTACAAGTGTTTATTTTTAGTTAGATATATTTAAATTTTAAATATATTTTAACTTTCTAACCAGAAAATTGTTTGTTTATACAGGATTATCACTTGAGCCACGCAGCGACAAGTGTTTGGCCAAACAGCTAGAAACATTGAAGCTGGAATCCTGTGACTCTGTGACAGACTCTGGAGTCAGATTTATTCTGGAACATTTCTCTAACCTTAAAGTTCTTATTTACCACCAGCGTAGGTACGTATTTGTAATTTCGAATAGTCTAAACCTTACATGGATCCTTTTTAATTCTTTTTGACCCTTTCTATCTTAATTACCCCGACAGGTTTGTTGGGGTTTGGAGCCGTCATTATGGCCATATTAATTAACGATTTATTAACGATGACATAAGGCGGTTGCCAAATTCTGCAATTACTTACCTATACTTAATAAAAAAAAGTTTGTAATTGATGATAAAACCTGTCCTGGCAACTGTTGTAACATAATCAATTTTGATCTCAGGTCTGTTCTTGAGATCTTATTGAAATGGTTGACGGAGCACAACGACTCTGAGAAGACGCCAGAGCTGAGGCTGGAACACCTGGAGCACGCCTTTCCCTACAGTATTGCACCATTCTCTGAACAGCTGACTACCCTCCGTATTATTTGTCCCAAAGTCACAACTATTAATATTGTTACTGAAGACTTTGTCCTACCTCATTTAGTTGGTGAGTTTTTTAGATTTTGGATGCATAGCAATTCTTTTAGTCTCGCTTGTTGGTTATTTGGTCTACAAGTATCACATTCGGAAAGTAATTTAAGTGATATTAAAGAGTGTGTTTATACGAAATATTTTGACTGATTAATAACATCAATACAATTAAAAAACCCTAATTAATACCTATCAAAACAGAAAAATGTTGTTTTGGTAAAAGAATGATTTATGCATACCAATTAGTTTTATTATACGAGAAATGCAAAAAAAAATTCTAAGTTTAGTTGTTCTGTTAATGTTAATTTTTATACATTTTTTCTTTAGGATTTTGTAATTTGACGACCTTAACTGTCGAGCTTGAAGATTGTATCGGTGAAGGATTTATTTCATTCCTCAAACAAAAAGGTTCTGAACTAAGGTAAACTTAAGTTTTGTGCTTTCAAATATTCTACCTACTTATAGTAATAGCTAGTATGTATGACTGATAGATCACATATCTCTCAAGAGGCTAGGTTCTTCATAATGGTTCCAAATGGCCCTACCCCAAACGTAGGAGTCCCAAACGTCGGAGTGGACAAACGCAGGAGTCCCAAACGTCGGAGTGGACAAACCTCGGAGTGGACAAACGTCGGAGTGGACATTGCTTAAGTAAAACCTAGGAGTGTCCGCTATTTTAATAATATGACAATTTTGAAA
>LS052278.1:9954-21255 GCA_900241095.1 Acartia tonsa | reverse complement strand
TTGTCTAAATGCTAACAAACATCTTTACAGAAAATACATGAAAAAAACCTTTTTATTGGAATCTTCACGCGAAGCAATTAAGCAAAACCGTTGTCTTTAGTATTTTGAAAAATTAATATTTTCGAAAATATAAAAAAAAGTGTGGAAATGATGACATACAGCCAAGGTTACTATTCATATTCAGACAAGCGTTTCCCTCCAATACTACTTCATATATAGTCTGGTGGCGGCGCCCCTATTCACTAAATGTATGTTGAGAAATGGAAGAGGGTTAGCCTTCTTAAACTTCTTAAAGTTGTAGACATTTCTTTTGAGAAGGTTAAAATTCCCTTCCATGAAATAGACTAAAACCAGCCTACAACTCATATGAAGCTTCCAATTGGTCCAGTGGATAGCAAAAATATAAGTAACAGACATTCATTTATATTTGGATAATATTTAAATTTGCTTGTTACATGTTTTGGGGCTATATTACATGAATAGTTTGCTTTTGAAGTACAGCCACTCTATAACAATGATATTATGTACGTCCGTTTGCATGTCTATTGAAAAATAGATTTTAAGCTCAAATATTGAATGAAGTACCTACCAAAATTTAATTTTTAACACATATTTTTTCATCAAAATTTTTTTTTGCTTGTTATTGATGCGCTACTTGTGGACATAATTGTCATTGTTTGTTATTGAATGGTACAAATGTTATTTCATGATACATTACGTGTTTTATTCTTAATCATCTTATTACTACACATACACATATCAAAAGATAGGGAGATAATTGATATAGGGATATTAACAAATTTAGATTAGAGACTGAGAAATTTAGAGCATAATTAAAACAGAAATAATAAAAAGGAAAAAATATAATAAGAGTGAGTAAAAGAGAGAGACAGAGAGAAAGAAGAATGTTTAAAAGAAATTGCAAAAATACAAAAAGGAGAATAATAAAAATATAATATAAATTTGAGATGAAGTCAATGACCAACTATCTTAAATTACTTTAAATTGTCTCTTATTGTTGGCATTTACCCAAATAAATACAACAAAAAAGTTTATCTGAAGTAGAAATTTGTAACTAGCACAGCAACGGCAATTTTGTTGGAATAGTAAATAAAAAATATCAGGTATTATTGTAATAGTTGGATTTTCTTTTCCAGGCAGTAGGTCTGAGGTAGTTGTAAGTTTTTATGATTAGCAAAGCCATAAGTTTAAAGACGAAGGTTCTAACCTTGCCAAATTAAAGTTAATCTATCAAATCACTTAAAAAGTATTTTTTTAATATATAGATAGATAATGACATTTTGTAAAATAGATAGATAAATAAAAAGAATGATCTCTTTAGAATTCCTTCATCTTGTATAACCAATGGATTCGAAACGGAACTATGATTCATCTATCTTCCACCCCCTCCCCCCCCCCACCCTCTCCCAGAATATCTTGTTTGAGTATTTCTCGCAAAAAATATCTTTAAGTTGTGTTTCTTTGGAAAGGGGTGCAGGGGGAATATTATACGTTGGTTTCTTTATATAATCATAAAGAGTGGGGGGGGGGAGGGAATTAGCCCTACAATATCTTTGTATGTATCACTCCTCTCTTACAAGTATTCAGAGTTATTAACGGAGGTGTGCACATAGAACTGAGAAGGAGGGGGGGGGGGTATAGGGGAATATCTGTTGCCCAAACTCTGGAAAAGTTGGTGATTTTCCCCAATTTTCCTTGGGTTCTTTATTCTCAATAATGGTATCTATCTATTAACATCATCTTATCTATCTATTTATTTCTACTTTATATCATCTGAACATTTGTTGAATTCTACACGGAGTGTCTGTGTGTGTGTGTGTGTGTGTGTGTGGGTGTGTGTACATAATAATTGTTGTTTTTCTAATGTGGAAATGCAAATGAGAGGATAGTTAATAAACAGGGATATTTTTACTCAGGTTCATAATTAAATTAAAATCAAGAATAGCAAAAACACATATTTAAGAAAACAGAACACTATAATGGATTTTTTAGGAACTTGCTGTTTTAGTTCTTATGATAAAAAGATTTTTTTTTAAATTACTTATAGTAAATACATCTAGGTTTAAATTGTTTAAGTCCGTTAATTAACAAAGTTGATAAAAATGATCTTTAAATAACGTAAGACGTACGGACACTACTTAGTCATAGAGTAACTGGGCTTCTAAAATTATCAATTGTTAACTATTTGGATTTTATCATAATCTGCATAGAAGTACTTAATTTTCTATATATTTAAGAATGATATTTATTTTTTATATCAAGATAAAACTTTGCATTCTTATTAAAATGTTCGGATTAATTTGCACAATCTATTTAACAAAGCAAGTCTAATTAATAATGATGATAATATTCATCAAAGCATCAGTTTTAAGTCTGGCTTTTTAGAAAGGTCGAAACATTTGGGTTTGTGGATATTTTTGTTAGGTTCGGTCAGTGACACATATAACATGCCTGACTACTTTGCACTCCCTGTGCACGCGATATTTATGTTGTT
The DNA here is from genome assembly GCA_900241095.1 of Acartia tonsa. Lineage (NCBI taxonomy): Eukaryota > Metazoa > Arthropoda > Copepoda > Calanoida > Acartiidae > Acartia > Acartia tonsa. The sequence goes on along the minus strand of LS052278.1, from coordinate 18,740 downwards.
TTGACCTTAGCATCGCATTTAACAATCAAAATAACAGTTTGTGGTTATTTTAAAAAAACAGAACGAAATTTGAAAAGAATTTAAAGTGTGTTCTGGTTTCTTACCTCTGTTGAAAAGCTTATTGATCCTTTTCTTTTTTCCGGCATGTTAGTTCAGAGCTATAGTCGGCTGTATGGTAGTGGCAGTAGTAGGTTTTATATAAAAATCTGTTTTATGAAGGAATTGAAACATTCATGTTTTTATTTAAATTAGCCGTATATTGCATAGTTTTAGATATCATAGATCATTAAGGTTATTCTTAGCATTTCTCGCTCAATAATTAGTCAAACTTGTCTATTGTATGATTTTAAAAACTCAAAAATCACAAAGTCAATAAAATTGAGTGGCTATTTAACGAAAATGTCATACAAAACACTAAAAATTTTGTCTTAACGATATTGAAAACATGGATTTACTTAAAAGAATACAGTCTTGCTTTCTAATTAAATTGTTATTAATACTTTTGGATGTAACTGTCCTCGTTTTAACAACATGCATTTTTTATCTGTATGATTTTTTAAAAATCCGGGAATGAAATTGAGTGTATGTGTGTGTGTAGAATGAGGGTGGCCAGTCAGGCAGCAATAATTTTCAAGGGGGGGGAAATCTGCCCCTGGGGGGAATTTTCTACATTTTTACCATCGCCATTCTCTGTGTTTTAGTGTAAAGTGATGAAATCCTCAAAAACGTAAGGGTTGGTTAGATGTTTGGTCGGTTGTAAAATAAGAAAGGGTTAGAATACTTTAGTTGGAATAAAAAAAAGGAATTATTTTACATTTAGCCATGACCAAAAAAGAAAAAAATTTTAAGTAGCAATTTAAAAAGAAAACTATTTTAAAGTAACTTATTTTCCATTAATATTCTCTCTATTGATAAATCATTTTATATTTTAATATCTATTGTTGTAACTTTTCCTTTTGTTAGAAATTAAATTATTTTGTAATCTTGTGTTCATATTCTTTTTAAATTGATTTTGATTTTGTGGTGTTGACGTTTTCATTTTATTATAAGTAGATTTAGTTTAATATTGATGTATGTATATTTTAAGTAGCGCAGCTATTCTGCTATTATATAACTAAATTATGTCTGCGCGTCCAAGTAGTATAATATTTAAGAGATACCAAATTATATTGGTACCCAACATTTACTAATTCATGGGCTTAATGATTTGTAATCATCGGTCAAAAAATAACAATTTCTAATTTTTTCAACTAATAATCTACAGGAGCGATATTTTTTTATGATTATTAGGGAGTAAGGTGTATCAATCTATGGTCCACTTTAAACTTCCTCGTTTATTGAAGGTTCGGTCAGTGACACATGTAGCATGCCTGACTTATTTTCATTGCCTAGCAGAACCCTGTGCACGCGATATTTATGTTGTTTTGACATAAGCATCGCATTTAACAATCAAAATAACAGTTTGGGGTTATTTTAAAAAAAACAGAACGAAATTTGAAAAGAATTTAAAGTGTGTTCTGGTTTCTTACCTCTGGTGAAAAGCTTATTGATCCTTTTCTTTTTTCCGGCATGTTAGTTCAGAGCTATAGTCGGCTGTAGGGTAGTGGCAGTAGTAGGTTTTATATAAAAATGTTTTTTGGAGGAATTTAGACATCCATGTTTTTTTTAAATAGCCGAGTTTTCAAATATCTTAAATCATTAAGGTAATTATTAGTGTTTTAGCTCTTTAATTAGTAATGGTTGTTTATTTTTGGATTTAATAAACCTAAAAACAACAAAGTTAATAGAATTTATTGGGCTATTTAACGAAAATGTCATATAATTTTTAGAATACATACCAAATAATAAAATATTAAAAACATCGATTTACTAAAAGAATACAGTCTTACTTTATAATTAAAGGCATTGTCAATTTTTTTACCTCTTTTAGAAATAATCGTCATAATTTAAACAACATGCATGTTTTAATTGTATAATTTTAAAAAATCCGGGAATGAAATTGAGTGTGGGTGTGTGTGTGAGTAGAATGAGGGTGACCAGTCAGGCAGCAATAATTTTCAAGGGGGGGGGAAATCTGCCCCTGGGGGGAATTTTCTACATTTTTACCATCGCCATTCTCTGTATTTTAGTGTAAAGTGATGAAATCCTCAAAAACGTAAGGGTTGGTTAGATGTTTGGTCGGTTGTAAAATAAAAAGGGTTAGAATACTTTAGTTGGAATAAAAAAAAGGAATTATTTTACATTTAGCCATGACCAAAAAAGAAAAAAATTTTAAGTAGCAATTTAAAAAGAAAACTATTTTAAAGTAACTTATTTTCCATTAATATTCTCTCTATTGATAAATCATTTTATATTTTAATATCTATTGTTGTAACTTTTCCTTTTGTTAGAAATTAAATTATTTTGTAATCTTGTGTTCATATTCTTTTTAAATTGATTTTGATTTTGTGGTGTTGACGTTTTCATTTTATTATAAGTAGATTTAGTTTAATATTGATGTATGTATATTTTAAGTAGCGCAGCTATTCTGCTATTATATAACTAAATTATGTCTGCGCGTCCAAGTAGTATAATATTTAAGAGATACCAAATTATATTGGTACCCAACATTTACTAATTCATGGGCTTAATGATTTGTAATCATCGGTCAAAAAATAACAATTTCTAATTTTTTCAACTAATAATCTACAGGAGCGATATTTTTTTATGATTATTAGGGAGTAAGGTGTATCAATCTATGGTCCACTTTAAACTTCCTCGTTTATTGAAGATTTTTTTTCAAAAGATAACTATCTATCTGTCTACTTATCTATCTCATAAATTATCTTTCTATCTATTATCTATCTATCTATTTGTGTACCTGTATTCTGGCTTCTGGAAGTCCAATCCTCTCTGCCAGCCTTTCTCTGGCAAAAACATCAGGATAATGGGTGCGCTCAAATTCTAAATTTAAAAAAATGAATATAGTGTCTTTTTATATAAAGAGGCTAACTATACCTTCCCTCCTCCCCCATAAAGTTTTTTACTTTTCTGGTTTTCTAGCGTTATCGCCGTCTTTAACTGTAAATAAGAGTGCAATAGCTGTAGAATTAAATGTAATCCTCCTGAATTTTAATAATGAAGAACTTTGAATTTTAGTATCTTTTTAACTCTTTCTTATGTAGGATAGGGGGTTTGCGCAATTACGCCACCTTCCCTCCCGAAATAAAGTTATGCAGTACATGTATCTTATAAATAGGGTTTGTTACGCCTGAAAGTTTCCTCAGACGGAACGGTCAAATATTAAATGACAGTAACTTATTGTTTGTTGACGGATTTTTAGAAATATTAGCTTTAATTGAAGTTCACCTAATGGAAAATACGCTTCTTGCTTTACTGTTCTTGTTGCATAAATATTTAGTAAAAAGATTTGAAATGATATTTGATATGCCTTAAAAGCAGCATAACTATTATCATTATAACAGATTATGTGTAATTAATACCAAACTCTTTTTGTGCCTATTATATAATAGTGTTCATAACAAACAACAAGAGAAAAATGGCGTTCTTAAGGGGGTGTAAGGGGATTCTAAACCCTCCTTAAATATTATGCTATTATGCTTGTCTGATTGCTCGTCTCTAGCTAGTCATATTTGAAAAAATTTTACCATGCCTATAAAAATTTCATTCTTTTATATATTACTAATTTAATAAACATTTGAACGCGAATAAAAATCCAACTAATTTTGGCATATGAAAATGATTTACAGTTTAAAATTAAAGGTTTTCTTAGCTTGTTATTCCTGGTCTACTTATTTAGCCATCCTTGCTTAAATAAAAAAATGTCTAACCTTTCTCTAATTGTTCTATCTGTTCATTGGTGAAGGAAGTTCTGTTTCTCTGAAGTTTACGTTTCAACCTCAACCTTAATGGTAATAATATCATTCTACATAAATTTGACCTCAGTAAAGATCACGAAACCTCACAAGTTTACTCACTTGGATGCTTGGAATTGATTTTCTCGTATTCATTCGAATCCGGTGGATAAGAACCGGTTCTCATCCATACGAAAGAACTATGTCTAGCATCGTATTATATCCAGCTTTCTACGAATATGGAAATGTACAATCATAAGATTAAAACCATTTTTTAGACGGTACCTTCGGCACCTCGGGGCTAAAAAAACTAGTTTTAATCTCATAATTGTTCATTCTATATCCGCGAAAAGCGGGAGAAATAACTATTATCATTCTATTTAAAGCTTTTTGACTGGTCCTAATATCTGCCCTATAACCATAATAAAGCATTAATACTAGAAATCTATATCAGCTCCCCAACACTATTATTGATAAAAACCTTATATTGTGGTCTTCCTAAAGTAGTAAGGTTTTATTTGTCTGAAGCTTAAGATCTCGCAAATTGCTAGACCGTGTGAGATATGTTCTTTCAGATAGGATTTGTAAACTGATTGGGGTTGTTTAAGTTTTTTTCTAGAGGATACGGACAAAGCAACTAGTTATCATTAAGACAACTAGCACTTTGACTAAAAGGCCTTTGTTTAGAAGTCCTAACTGTACATTGACAATGCACTACTAAATGTCAATTCTTGAACACCCTTGGCTAAAACTCAGCTTGGTCAGAGCCTTTAACCCAACAATTTAAGACAACTTTATTGAATTCTAAGGCTTGACAAAAGCAGCAACAGCAAACTGAATTTATACCTGAGCTGAGAATCTTCATCTACAGATGAATTATGTTCAGAATTTCCATCACTAAGTGTATCATTCATACCCTCGCTACTAAACTCATTGAAAGAGGCCGCGTCAGAGAAATCTAAAATAAACAAGATAAGTTTCCATGAAAACTTATGCCCTTCAAAATTAGAAATAATTTTGTGTTATCGTGTGTAGACATACATACATCCTACAAAGTAGTTTGGCTATTGAAACTTAATGTCTATCTTTTAGTCAACGTTAATTAAAAACGTCGTTATTTATCGGATAACTCAATTTCAATGATTTATTGACAATACTTGCCAAAATCTATTAATAAAATTATTATTTAAATTCATTATTTACCTGGCTTTTTATCCTCTGGCATGTCTCTGGCAGGAAAATGATGTGAAAGGACGGGATGTGAGGGCGGAGCCCCGTGAAGGCCAAGGTGGGCGGGGTTGGTGGCGGACCCGTACCACGCCCAGCCCGCGGCGGCGGCACTGCTCCCGTTGAACATCCGCAGCTTGTCGTACACGGTGTCAGCGGATACCTGCAGAATAGGAATACAAAATCGCAAGCTAATAAAGTTTTATAAAAAAAAAACTTTTTATTAGTAATAACATAAAGTCTTTCTGGGATGCTATAGCCAAGTATTTAAAAAAAACGAGGCAATTTGTTGAGCCATTTCAGAGATATTGATGAGTAAATATTACCTGCGGTGTTTGTTCTTTCTGTGAGGCAAGGTTTCTAAGAACTCTATTGATTGAAGACACCTAAAAAATAATAATACAGTTTAGAACTGTTGAAACTAGGATTATTATATGATCCTGATAAAACAATTGAGTGCTTTAAGGTCTAATATGATTAGGTTAGATTAGCCCAAAGCATTGGTAAGGCTCTTACAAGGTTTACATAACTGAAGAAGGGGCTTGAATGCAGTTAGTGGGTGCATTTTTGTTTGGGTGAAATTTCAATAAATCAATAGTAAACAAAATGTCCCTCTCTACATAATTTTCTTCTAATATTCTGAATTTCTAACTTTAGGATTATTTCATCTCCCATTGTCCTTTCCCTTTATAATCATAATCTATCTTTGTTTTTGTAAATATGTTGGTACTGTACGGAAACAATAACATAAAAGTTGTAGCTATTAATATCAAATATCTAAACCAACGAATATCTATTAACAACAGGGATACTAAGGACAAAAGAGATGAGAAAATACAAGTTGATTAACTGGCGTTATAGTCATGTTTAAATTCAATATAAAAAAACATAATAGAAATGGGATAAAACAAGTAAACTTTTATACAGAAACGATGTAGATACTAGGATACCTTTATAGAATTGCTTCTCTTAAAAGAACAATATACCGAGGAAAGAAATAAAATTACTTTCAAACAAAGTGCTTCTTAAGCATACCACATATTTTAAAAATAGATTAAACATAATTTTACTTCTTTTCCTACATCTAACCCCTGCTTAGAGCCCTAACCCTGCGGGGCAACCAACCAATATAACCTAACCTGACCTGACAATAAAGTCCCCCACCTCTCTCCTGTATTGGCAATTTATTGAAAAAAACTAAGGTTGGGGTTTTTTTCTACTCAACAAGGTATTTTGAACGAAATTACTGAAAAAAAATTCTACATTTTTTCTAAATACATCCATTTATGTCTGACTAAGATTCCCAGAAACCCAAGTTGTTAATTATTTTGTTGGGCAATGAGGTATAACCAAGTACTTCTGTAATGGTTGGTTAAATAATACCATTAGAAATAAAATATCCTTCCCCCAGGGACAAGGAGGAGTATTCCCTGGTAAATACAGAAATATTGTGTTGATTTTGAGCTGACTTTGGTGTCGACATGTCGTTTTAGATAATTTTTGACATTTTCATTGATAACTATAGTCTTTTGTTGATAAAATAATTAATTTCTATTCTATTTTATTCAATAACTAACTTTAGTTTTTAATAAATCTTTTTCCTGTCGCGACTCGTTTTAACTGGGAAAGTAATACCCAAGAGACAGAGAATGTTTTTATAAACTAACCAACAAATAATATGTTAACATATAATTTAATTGTTTTATGTCGACTATATGACAATCAATAGACGTGTTTGTAGCTGATATTTTCCTGACATGCTGTTATAAAGCCTAATTTGCCTGATATCAACCTCAGCATTAAGACCACTTTGTATTGATAAAAGCAAAACTAATTTCTAAAAGATTTTTTATATGAAGTAACCAAATCTTCATTTTTTTCATTATTGCTTTCATTCCACTGTTAAAAAAGTGTTCTTTGAAACTATTTGCCTAAATCTAATTTTACAGTTTTTGATGTACACCCAGCCCTTGGGAGTTGTTGGTTGTTTCAGATTGATTCTTAGGTTTTACAATCACCCATTATGAGCTTTTCAACGGGTTAAAACAAGGGGAATTATCAATTACTAAATAAATATTTTAAAATTGTTTTTAGTATTCTTATATTATCTTCTGTTTAAACTATAATAATACATAATATTTTACTTTGTTTATGTCGAAAATGTGAACAAAAACCTAAATTATATTCCATAATATAAAATGTCATAGAGTGATCAACACAGTTTAATTAAACATGTTATTTTTATTTGATAAGTCCAATACACAGTGTTTTAAGTTAAGAACAATCTTCAGTTGGTTATAAATAAAAAGACATGATGCTTTCATTGGTAAGGTCAATTAAGATCTTACTCTCCATTGCAGTGGCCCTTCATCTAATATATGCACTGATGATTCCAGACTATCTCATTTTTATATAAATGGCATTCCTTCTTTGACTCTAGAGCCCCTAGAGGCTAGGTATGAATCTACTAGTGTTATATAAAACAGGAATGCCCACTTCTTGTACATATACATTACACAAATAAAAAATGACACAAACAAGAAGTTCTTACTATGTAGCAAGAAATAATTAACCAAGCTTTAAATCTTTTCTTGTACTTTTATTTTTTACTCGCGGTTACGCCTTTAGAGGCCTCTAGGGACACTTGAGGGAAGTGGGATGGAGGAAGTTATTCATTCACTTACAGTTTTAACAAGAAAAGCGAAGAAAATGTTTGTTTTTGGGGGGAAGGGAGGTCACTTTTCTTAGTTAGAAACTTTCCCTGGAAGCTTCACTGTAAAGGAGAACCATATCGGTTCATCCTTAGCTACAGAAATAAACAGCTTACTACTGTATATAATAGGATAATTAAAAATAAAATATTGAAGCTTTAACCCAAATGTTAAAAATTGATGTTGAAAATTGATGATGATTAATACGTAAAATTCCCATCTACATTAAGTTTTAAAGACAGATAATTAACAAAATGAACCATAATTTGATTATGAGATGGTGATTTATGCTTATAAATATTACTGAGATAGAAAAAAAAATTATCTTGAAAGTTAAACAAAGAAAATATTGCTAGAATATTTGAGCATATCTCCATATGCATGAGTGACTAGTCCAGGCGAAGCCTAATCTAGAATGACACCGCTATTATCCAAACACGACGCCTTTGCCCACCCCCACCCCCATGGACAGGAATGTAAAATCATCAATATATATATGTATTACGGCAATAGCAACATTTTTCATAGCTCATTTAAGTCTGAACAATCCAAGGATTCAATTTTTTTTAATCGGTCAATAAAAGAAAAGTTATAGTAATGGTCTGCAACTTGAGAACTTGGTCTCTGACGTACTCTAGCTTTAAAGGATGTTACACTGCTTATTTTTGGGTTTTTCAAATTTTTTATCTGCATCCCATAATTTTTTGCTCTCCTCAAAATACCACATAAATTATACGCCCTTTAGCCTTGTATTTTTTTGACCATCTTTTCTTATGCATCATACAGTAAACTTTCTACAGAATAAAAAAAATTTAAATATAATTACAGTTTACCTTTAAGTTTTAATGGATTTTTGTTTGTAGACTAAGTTTAAAAGCGTAGGAACTATACACTATACAGTTAGATATATAAGTTGGAAAGAATTTTAATGTTAGAGGTAGATTTGAAATCTGCATCAAATTTTAAGGATTTTTTTTATAAAATTCGTTTTTTG
>LS052273.1:16014-27547 GCA_900241095.1 Acartia tonsa | reverse complement strand
CCCTTAACCGGGCCCCTTATAATTGGCCCCGGGCCGGTTTAAATCTTTTTTCTTGGGGGGGGGGGGGGACCAATGCACACCCCCACCCCCCCCCCCAAAAAAAAATGAAAAATACTCCCCTAAAATGTTTTTTTGTCTTTTTACAACTAAAATTAAAATAGCGATATAATTTTTCTTTTAAATCTAAAATACGAAATATTAGTTTGATCAAACCTCTTGGGGCAAAGCCGCTAGTACATTAATATTTCAATAAGTAGCGAAGCGCAAACAATTATGGAAGGACCAACGAATAAAGTGAGAAATAGAGTAGAGCAGACATTGAGTATCATCACGAAACCTTTGTGTATAGATATGTATTGATCTTCTGTAGTACGACTGACAGACCGACGGACCATGTACATAAATTATATACTAGATGCTCATCAGTAGAGGGAATATTCACACAAAAAATTCGGCCGTCTATCTTCATTACCAACCCATAAAATCATTCCTTACAGACAGACGTACAAACTAATACTAATAAGAAAGTAGGGGGGAGGGGGCTTGTTTGATCTTTTAGAAAATGTGGGATTTTGTAAAGTTTTCCTTATAAAATATACATCAATGTTTTTCAGTACTAACTGATTTAATTTTAAATCAGGGAGGGAAATGGCATTGGACTGTATATTATACTAGTACCCAAAGTTTTATAATCTTATTATCTTATTATTCACGGTGGCTCAAAAAATTTGGATAATTTTTATCGAATTTTGATTGGTTGGTTTCAACCTAGCAGTGTCCAAACTTTTCAACCAATTATATTAAACTACCGAAGGGTTAATTATTTTGGGGTGTATCTATTTATCGTCCATTGACTTATCCCTTAAGATCCCCTACATTAAATAGTTTAAATTTTAAATGAAACTCGCCTTTTTGTTCGTTAGTAACTTTTTTCTTATTTCTGTTTTATTAAAAGCTCTGATATAACATTTTCATATGTTAGAATCGTTCTATCGTTAGAATCGTTAGATTGTTGAATTCTATAACCTTTCCAGGACATATACGATGCTTCATTGTTCTAGCAGTTAGTGAGATCTTTCAGTACAAACACAGATAAACATCTTGTTACTTTAATATAAAGATTAGCGGCTACGCCCCTTGAGGCCTCTAGGGGCACTTGAGGAGGGGGGAGTTGAATTTGATAACCCAATTTCTTATTTTAGATTTTAAAATAAAAAGTAAAAAAAAATTTTTTTTTTTGGGGTGGGGTATTTTTCATTTTTTGTGGGGGTTGGGGGTGTCTCACCCCCCAAGAAAATAGTTCTAAACCTTCCCGAGACCTATGAGAAGCTACCCTTTTAAGGAGAACCTCTAGTGGTAATTATGGGGGAAGGGGGAAGTCGAACCCCTACTTTTAATTTTAGTTTTAAGGAACTATTAGAATCTACAGTGAAAATGAAAAAAAACATATGGGTTCAGCGGTTAGCAAGATCCTTTGTTACAGACAGAAAGACAGACATCATGCTACTTTTATAAAGGACATTATATTTTAACTATCAAGAAATCTACGAGTAGCTTTTTATTTATTGCATATGTTTTTTTTTGTTGGAAGCGCATCTACTTTATGATTGGGATATGTCTGTCTGTCTGTCTGATGTAAGATGACAATAACTTATACTAGCCTTATAATTTAAGTTACAGGATGTTTGTCTGTGTGTGTGTAGCTTACGATCTCGCAATGACCGCTGAACCGATATGGTTCCCCTTTACAGCTTCTCATAGGTCCAGGGAAGATTTACAATTATATTTGGGGAGCGTAACACAACCCTCCCAAAAGAAATCGACTTTAGGGGCGCAGTGTCTAGATTAAATTTATATAATAGGGGTATAATTTAAGACTTTAATAGCAAAATTTATTCTTAATAAATCATCCAAATCTTACAAATGTGTCATGTTTAGGGATTTATTGACAATATCCTAAAAAAGGTTGTATTGGCCATGCTATGTTTGGACATGGTTATTCTTGTGCTGTCTATAAATACTCAAACTTGTTAGTTTTTGTTCAAAAATTTGTTCTTGAATAACATTTATTATAAATTATATAATTGTTATTCAAATGGAAGCTTTTCTATACTTAAGGTCGGTCCGTCCGTAAGTAACGGATAGCTCTTTTCGTTATTTTAGGCATGTTAAAATTTTACTATCAATTTCAAACTTTGTATGTTTTTTTATTTAACAATTAGGTAGTAGCATTGCAACTCTATAGTTGTTATAAATAAAAAGTCACAACATAAATAAAAACATGCTAATTTTAACTTCTTTGATAACAATTAAATTGTATGACATAATTATTAATTATCCCGTTCATCTGTTATTTCTAAACTGATTCCTGGAAAAAACAAGGTACATCTCTATCATCAAGCCTTAAAATATAAGTATGTCATTAAATTGCATCCTGTATTTAAGCAATTTTGCAACAAATTTACTTACAATTTTGTATGGACTGAATAATACTCTGCAAGTATGTTCTGACACTCTACAAGTGTTAATGTTCGTTTGTTCTACCGTCTGATATTAGAGCCTCCCGACTGAAGCACATTCCATCTATTTAACCTTGGTAAGAATCCGGCCTTGTACTTTTTACAGCGAAGCTTTTCTATAATTAGGGTCGGTTCGTCCGTGACGTTCGCCTTTTTTGTTAATTTAGGCACGTTAGAATTGTCCAATCGACTTCAAATTTTGCATGGTGATCCCTGTAGTAGTTGGGTACAATTTAAAAAGCGTAGCAACTCTATAATCGTTACCAGAATGTCCGTTCGTCCATTTTTAACATGTTGATTTTTTCCCTTTTTTAACAACAAATTTTTATATGATCTAATTATTCGATTGGTCTGATTTTTAGTATACTGATTCCTTTGACAACAAAGTTATTATAAGCGAAGCAACTCTATATTTAAGTCCTAAAAATGTAAGTATGTCCTGAAACATTATCCTGCATCAAGCAATTTTTCTACAAAACTTACAATTTTGCTGCGACTCTTAAACATTTATATTTTGATTATTCAGTTCTGACACTATACAATTGTTAATGCCCTTTTGTCCTAACGTTTCAGAGCTACGCTTTTATGGATGTTGTCATCCTTGTTAAAAAAATCTAATTGTATGATAATAAACTAGCGGTTGCGCCCATACCTTCTAGGGGCCTCGTAATGGAAAAGGAGGGATGGGCAAAAAAATAACCTAAAACAATCTCAGGACCTGTGTGAAGCTTGCCTAGGTAAAATAGAGAACTTAATTGGTTCAGTAACAGATCTATAGTAAAGATTATGAAGGACCTTTGACGTCTGCTAGGAAATTGTTTTCTGCTACTCTGAGACCCAATTTGCACAAGCTCCTCTAGTGTTTTACTCTAATGGTTCAGTATTTAGATTTACAGTTATTGAATAGAAACAGCGTTGCGGAGCCGTTTGATTTTGGTGCGGCTCCGGTGAAAATGATGGCTCCAGCTGAAGTCTAAAATGAAGAAAAATCTCAACATATTTTTTTTGCAAGTCTATTTTTTACTTTTGAAGGTTTTAAAAGTTCAACTTTTGATAAAAATGAACTTGAAAAACTTAAAAAGAGCATTTGCAGACGACTCAACAGAGTTAACAAAATATAATTAATTAAAAATCTCTTTTTTAGCTAACCCGTAGCCGTTCTTAACGGCTCCACAAAGCTGCATAAAAAGCTTACTACTTTATATAATAGGATGTGCTTTGCTTTTTATAGATATTATAAGTTTTTTTGAATCTACCAGAGGTTTCGTGATTATTGCAACATACTAACTAGGGCTGGCAATCCGCCGAATTTTCGGGTCAGAATCAGATTCTTGCAAAAATTTGCTAAAATATTTATGCGGATTCCAGCAGCACATTTAAAGGTCTTATAAATAAAATTTCTTGCCCCTACAGCGGCCATTTTCTAACCCTTCTTAACCTAACTTAAATAGGCATGAAAATGAAATACAAAGAAAAATTTTACCTGAAGAAACAATAAATTACATGTGGTTTTTGTCTGCCACATTTGAAATTTTTTAAAGTGCTATGAAAGTCATTAAAACAAATCTATAGTATCGATGTATATACAGACAACTACCTCCCTTCCTTTCGTCTGCTTCTAAATTATTATCTACTACTTGGCTGTTTTAATAGAAGCCACACCATTAGTTGATTTTCAATGACCCACTAGAAAGGTTGCACAAATTGGTTGCAATGGGGACATACAATTTAACTCTCTCTCCCTCTAGTTTTTTACTCTAATGTCATTAAAATTAACAATTCATATCCGCAATTTTTAATTGCATATTATGGGTCCAAATTGGGGCGGATTGCCAGCCCTAATTCTAACAATTCATAAAGCTCATAATTTTAAACACTTTCTTTGGGCAACTATACCCCTCCCCTCCCATAAACTATTTTTTTATTTTATATGAGTACAGTAATAAGGTATAACCAACAAGCGAAATAAATCTAAGATAATATTTGGGGTGGCAGATGTTAAGGTCGTCAATTCTACTATGTTATATAGGTACCCCAACGAAAGCTTAAAATCACGTATAGGTTTCGTGATTTCTTTCCCAATCAAATTTGTTGTTGATACAAGCTGTTATGAATACGGTTTTCCGGGTTTTGTCCCTTTCGTGGCAACGCCCCTTAAGGGGCGATTCTTCGTATTTTCACATTAGCTTTTCTACTATTTCTCGCCCCTGTGGGGCAATCACCTAACCGAATATAACCTAACCTATTAAAAGCATTTTTAAAAATACGACGAATCGCCCTTTAAGGGGCATTGCCACGAAATGGACTAAACTCCTTGTTCAAACTCCAAAAAAATATCCTAAACTCATCTTAGGGCCAATATTTATATGCAATGTAAAGCACAACCTAATTGATTTAGCGGTTAACGAAATCTTATAGGACCAATGGACAGACGAGACATATCGTTCTACTTTGTACTGTAGTAAAGAATAAAATTTTAATTTTATAATATATTTGTTCTGTATAAAGGGCAATTAAACCATCGGATTTATTATTATTCAAAGGGACAATTCTATGAAAATATTAGATTATCGGAATACTTTTCATAAAAACGTCCTTTTTAAAGTTTGTATTAAGTCGACTTAAAACAATAATTATTGCTATTTCTTAAAAATTGGCTTTAATTAATTATAAAAATATACAATTGGTTGAGGAAAAAAAATTTGTTATACCCTATGTTATAGTATCTAATTGCGCCCTTATAATATCATTTACATTTGAAAACAACCAGTTTTTTTGGTTACACGGCATAGTAAAATACACAGTCAAATTAATTAAAATTTCTTGGGATTTTTATAATAATCCTTTTCTTGTTAAAGAACATATTAAAATTAAAGCATACTGAATTAAACCTACATTAAAAGAAAGACCAAAATTCAAAAACGAAAGCATCAAATTTATTTAATTTTTTTCTCCATAAAATATATTTCAAATTACGTCAATTTTTAAAAATAAGATTCATGCTTTGAAAATAAAAACAAAATTTACGCAAATAGAGAATTTTTAACAAAATATGGCAAATTGTAAATAATTTTATTCCATTGCATTTAAAAATAAGTGATAAAAAACCTAATTTTTTAATTAAGTACCTAGGTATGATTTAATATTGTTCTATCTAAGTTAAGTTTAAACATACCCTAATAAAAAATATAATATATATGATAAATAAAATATCCCATAATTATTTAGCTTGTGACGGGTAACTTGAATGTATTATCTGGCACTAAAGTACACATGTACTATGGCCTCATAGTTATACTACATGTACTAATAAGTACACTTCAGTAAAAATAACACAAAATTATAACATAAAAAAAAGGAACAAATGCTTAATAATAATTTAAAAACATTTTGTCATTAGATAAAACAAATAGCAACCAAAAAACTTTGCTTACAACAGCACCAAAAAGTACATTTTATGTACTTTTATTATTACTATTAAAAGGTACGGATATTTTTTAACACTTTTTTGAGAAGAAAAGTGGACATTATTACTTTCAAAACAACTGACGACAATTTTAGTTCATTTTTTTGTACATCAAAGTTAAAATTAATGAAAAAAATAATTTTTAATAATATTTTTGGTGCTAATACTAATGAAACTAATAATTAAAATAATAATAAAACAAGTATTATTCATAAAACTTGATAAAAATTCTTTGTAGGCCATTTATTTTAGTTTGATTGTAGAGTAGATATATTTATATCTTTCTGTGTGTGTGTGTGTGTTTTTTAGATTCTTAATTAGGTGTTTTTTAATAACAAATATTCACTGATTTTTTTATTTTGACTTCAACATAATGTTTATTAATAATAAAACACACTAATCAAAACCTCTCTCTCTCTCTCTAAAAGGATTTTAAAACCTTTTTTTTTATATTTTATTGAGCAGATTTGATAATGTCTTTTTTGTAACACAAAAAATTAACACACACACACACAATTTCACCAGTAATAGAGGGAGTAGTCGCGTGTAGAGAGAGAGAGAGACTGCGCAGACATAATAGTAAAATAATAATAATAATAATAATGAGAGCCTACAACAAACAAATGAGAGTTGAATAATATTTTCTAGGATGGAACTTGGTTTTTCTAGATTATTGTACTCTTTAACAAAGTACATGTAGTACATATTTGTGTGTGTTTACATATTTTTATAAGATAGTCTTGTATAAGATTTTGTATAATAATAATAATAATATAATAATATTGGTACAGAGTAATTACCACTATTTAGTATCACAGCCAATAAGTATTGAGGTGGTCCACCCATTTCTCCCCCAGTATTTTTATGTACAAAACTGGTTGGTTATACAAAAAAGGTATTGAATTTAGAACAGGACTGCTAGGTCGAGCCCTGCGGGATCACATTTCTTTTTTTTAATATGTTAATACCTTTCTTGTCTCAGCAGTAATTATCACTTACTGATCGGTCCTGAGGGCAACCAGTTTTGGCTATTCATTTGGGGCGGCGTCGCCCCCCGCCCAGAGTGGGGCGGTAGGGGTCCCCCGCCCGGCCCCCCAGGGCCGCCTGGACCACCCCCCATACCACCTTGGCTTCTAGTGTTTGTGGCGTATAGCTGCTGCTGGAAAGTATGAAATTGTTGAGCATAGTTTGGGTCCGTTGTCACCGGGCCCGAGCCCCCCATGATTGGCGAATTTTTACTATAACCGCCGGGGCCGTTGGGCGGCATGCCGCCGCCGCCCGGCGGTCCACCTGGTCCGCCGCCTGCCCCGCTAGGCGGCAACGGCTGGTCCGGCATTCCGCCGCCGCCTATGGAGGGAGATTTTGAACTAGGTACCATCATATTGTTTGAGCCACTCATTGGCCCCCCCATGGGGCTTCCCATCGGCCCGTTGGGTCCCATATTGTTGCTGTTAGGTCCCATTGGTGAAGGCATTCCGCCCATTGGACTGCCCATCGGCCCAGAATTGTTCATCTGACTGCCAGGAGAGTTGGACATTGATCCCGGGCCCATAGGTCCATTAGGTCCTGGTCCCATTGGTCCGTTAGGTCCCATATTCGGTCCTCCACCGCCTGGGGGTCCTCCCATTGGTCCACCAGGTCCCATGGGTCGGCTGCCAGGTCCTCCTGGACCACTACTACTCATAGGCGGCATTCCTCCCGGACCTCTAGGTCCCATCGGGCCACCAGGACCCATAGGGCCCATCATCATATCACCGGAATACATACCTGGCCCCATGGGGCCGCCAGGTCCATTGTGAGACATCATTCCAGGGGGTCCATTACCCCCTCGGGGTCCCATCATCATACCATGTGGTCCTCCAGGTCCCATCGGCCCACCCGGACCCATTGGACCGCCTGGGCCCATTGGTCCGCCCATCATTCCGCCAGGTCCCATCGACATTCTTGGTCCACCAGGTCCCATAGGTCCGTTCATGCCCATGGGGCCGTTCATTCCCATAGGTCCGTTCATTGAGCTCATCGGACCATTTGACATCATTGGCCCGTTTGGTCCCATCGGTCCGCCAGGTCCCATTGGACCCATAGGTCCCATACCCTTGTCCATACTGCTGTTGGCATACCGTAGGAATTCCAGGTTTGGCGCTCCTTTTGGACCTGATTGTGAGTTGGGTGGTCGGCTGGGCAGGTAGTTGATAGTGTTGGGTGCACTAGCCTTCACTGTGGCAAAGGTGCCACTGGACATACTGGAAGGAGTTGAGCCCATCGATGTCATAGGCCCCATCGGGCCCATTCCCATTGGACCATTCGGTCCCATCGGCCCCATAGGTCCACCCATTGGTCCGCCAGGACCCATAGGCCCTCCCATCATTCCACCTGGTCCCATTGGTCCTCTGCCCATAGGACCGTTTGGTCCCATCATCGGGCCGTTGGGGCCCATCGGCCCCCGCGGTCCATGGCCCATCGGTCCCATTGGACCGCCAGGCCCCATCATCCCCATAGGACCTCCCATGCTGTCCATCCCGGACGGAGACTCGTTGCCCATGCCTCCCATGGACGTAGGAACTGGATTGCCGTCAGGGCCGAGCATGGAGCCGCCCAGCGGGGAGTTCATCATGCCCGGCTCCAGGTTGCCCATGGAGCCTATGCCGCTGTCCGGCCCCGGGCCTATGCTGTTGGGCGTGCTGCACGGCGTCGACACTTGCGTCAGCTGCTGCGACATCTGGGCCATGGAGGAGATGGGATCGAATCCCTTGTTGTTGTTGGTCTGGCCCATGGACGAAGGTACTGATGTAGAAGTGGGTGTGCCAGGGTTGAGTGGCAGGCTGTCGGACGGTGCCATGTTTCCTGACATGTTCATGTGGTTGGGCGACATCCCGGGGTTGAAACGGCCGCCAGGACTGTTCGGCACTTGCTGCTGGGGAGGAAATCTAAAAAAGGGAATTTATTAATGAAATATTTAGAAAACTTTTATTTGAAATGGAATCTAAAAATTCTTATCATTATGTAGGCATTTATAAATTCAATTTAAAGTAGTAGATAATTGTTTGTCAGGTAAAATCTTGCTAACCTCTGAAGCGTTTATGTTCTCTATTTACGGGAGGCTTTACTTACATTGATCCTAGAAACCTATCAGGCTATTTTCTCAAAAATAGAACTCATTAGTGTTACTAATATATTATAGATATATTTCTTCTTTTGTTTTAAAAATTTAATATTGTTTTACCTATTATTCTGTTGATTATGATCTCCGCCAGGTGAGGGGACGGGGAAACCGCCGCGGGACTTATCCGCGGAGGAGGGGTTGTTGTGTGGCCCCGGGTCCCCTGGGAACAATCCTCCCTGCTGGTCTGCACTGGTGGGGGTGTGGGGTGTGTGCCTGTCACCTGCATAGTAATCTAATATAATAATCATTAATATAATATCTACAAATCCTAAGCATAAATTTCAACGAACAAGAATCTTTATGGAATCTTTTTTTTTTAAAGTGGTTTGATGTCTGTTTATAATATGTATAAAATGTCCATTAATCCTATTTTTTTTATGAGTTATGAGCATAAATAATATTTACCAAATTAAATATATGAAAAGTAAATATCTAATTGTCTTGCTATATTGTTTTTAAAATCAATTTCAGTTAACCATACATTACATATATTACAATTTGATCTTATATGATCATTTATTCAATTTCATATCTTTAATATGCCATCTACTTACTTCAAAATTTTCCTATCTGCAGAAAACTTTCAAAAACTATCTATTATAAAAACTAACTTTCTGTTATTGACTTATTTTTATAGATCTCAATAACCATATGTAACTTTCCATCCGAGTACATATCTGACTATCTGTCTATTTGTATATATATCAGGATTTTACTATCTACCTATGTTAATACCTGGATACTTAGGTGGTTGCTGGTTATCTTGAGGTGTGTGTGGACCTGGGGTGCCAGGTCCTTTGTTCCCGTTGTCGCCGCCAGGACCGGGAGTTGTTCGGTCATGACCGCCAAGTCTAAAAAAAAAAAATTTATTATTAGGATGAGATTAGAAAATTGGCATAAAGTGATAAACATACCCAATGATGATAAAAGTTACCCCTTGTGTAGATTAAGATCATCGGTTGAAAACTTTAAACACTTGAAATTAACCACAATCAATAAAAGTACCCAAAGTTTTTGAGCTAACGAAAAGACAGCATTACTATTTGAAAAAAAACATATATTAGGAATCAGCGTTGCGGTCCCGGAGCCGTGGAGCCGCCATATTTTGCTAGAGCCGGAGCCGTAATTTTTTGTTATAAACGGCTCCGGCTCCGGACTAGATAAATAAAGAGATTTTTTATAAATTATAATTTGTTGACTGTTTTGTCATGTGCAAATGCCCCTATTAAGTCCATTTTTATCAAAAATTGAACTTTTAAAACCTTTAAAAGTCAAAATTAGACGTGGGAAAAAAATATGTCGAGTTTTTTCTTGATTTTAGGTCGGAGCCGGAGCCGCATCAAAATTAAACGGCTCCGCCACGCTGTTAGGAATAGAGATAGACACTAAAAATATTTTAATAATGTAGCTAGTCTACCAAAAAATACCCTGTGAATAACACTCGACCCCCTGCAATTAACGTAAAGGAAGAAAAGGACTGCCAAGAATGACAAGAAGCAAATTAGCTCAACTAAGATCAGGGTACAGCCCATTCCTACAATCCTATTTAGCCAGAATTGACCCCAAAAGTACAGATTGCAACCTCGAGGACCATACCACTGTACACGTTTTTAATTGCCCGACGAAACCAACAAGATTAAACCCCACCAATCTTTGGACAAAGCCTAAAAAATGTGCGGAATTTCTTAGTATATTGAGTGACGAGTCTAGCTCCTGATGGCTACCACAACAACAACAACAACCAAAGCAGTCCTCGTTAACAACCAATAACTACTTACGAAGGTGAAACCAGATCCGCGTCTCTGAGTGATGTGTTTGGTTGTTTCTGGATGGTGAGCTCCTGCCCGTCCAGCAGTGGGAACTGGATCTGCTGCGGGGAGGGGACAGGCATCAGGTTGGCCTCCTTCGCGGAGTGCTTGTACCTGCAATATTTTGAACATTGTAAATAAAAGTCTTTTACAGTCCGTCCGTACGTCCACAAAGGATAATTGTTAGGCATTTTAGAATTGTACTATCGATTTAAAACTTGGGATGATGGTTTAGGAAGCGAAGCAAAACATGGTAATTTTTACTACTATTTTTATTACAAAATATTATTTTCATATTTAGTTTATTTTTGGAATAATGATTCCTAAGAAAATGTTATAATAGATAATCTCCATAATGGTGTTTGTTCTGCATAGGATTTACTTTTTTTCCCCTGCTGCAAATATTTCATTTTTTTCCACAAATACTCTTTATTTTATTGATCTTTCCCCCATTCAACACATTCAAGGAGTGGAAAACAATGGAAATTTTTTTAGGACTGGGGGCGCGCGCGGGGGGGGGGGGGGGGGGGGGGGGGGGGGGGGGGGGGGGGGGGGGGGGGGGGGGGGGGGGGGGGGG
>LS052273.1:0-13296 GCA_900241095.1 Acartia tonsa | reverse complement strand
TACCTAACTACTACAGGAATCATCCTTTTCTACCAATGCAATGGCGGTACATGCCCCCATCTACAATTACATACCATAAAGTCTACCCCCCCCCCCCTCCCCCCGAACAAATGTCTGTCTACGCCCCTAGTTACAATGATTCTGGAAAGAAAATGCAATCCTATTTGGGTCAAGTTTGTGCACTAACACACTGGCATACAATGTGGACAAAATTACATCCCCCCCATAAATATTTGATTCTTTAACTTTTGTTTTTTTAGAGATGGAGGGGACATTGGACTGGCAATTACATTGTATTGGTACTCAAACACTTTCGTTCATTCAATGACTTTAAAAGTTTGGGGACTTTCATGAGATCTTGATTGGTTATTACATACTAGCAGTGTCCAAACTTTTCCACCTATCATTTAAATCTGCAGAAGAGAAAATTTAGTCTATCATAATTGGGGATGTACATCAATTTATCGCCCATTGTCTTATCCCTTTATATCCCTGTTGAAATAAAAAAAAATAATTCATTAAAAATTATTTTTGACCAACAGAATTTAGTTTTATCCTATTGTATTATGGCACAATATCGAGGATATCCAACTTTTCATTCCCTTACATTTTATACTAACAAAAAATCTACAAAAACAAGTACTTTTTTTCATTTACTGAAATACCTAGGTATCTTTCATTTATTATAAAGTCAAAAATAAAAAAGGGGTAGGATGATTCGCTTTAGCTGAATGATAAGAAATTTCTCTCGATCGATATGGCTCTACTTTACAGAGAAGCTTCTTGAAGGTCACTGGAAGGTTTTCATCATTTTTTTTGGAAAAGTTCTTTCAACCTCCCGATATCGCTACTCCAAAAATTGTTCTTAAAAATATAATTATGGTGTCGGATACCCCTTTCCCCCCCACAATTCTCTTTAAATTCTCCATAAAGGCCTCTAGAGGCGAAGGATTTAATTTTGGACGTTTTAGGAAATATATTTTTGGGAACAGCATTTAGTTGATTGAGCAAAATTCCTACATTTTTTTTCCTTTTCCTATTTTCTACATTAAATAAATCAGATTTTTCATTAAGAAATTTTTTGTCCTATAATGGGTAGAATATTTTTTAGGCAATTTACTTGCATTATTGTACCTACTTCTTTTTTAATCTAATAATCTTTTTTAATTCATTTGAATTCATCTATTATCTATCAACCCATATACTAAATTTATCTATCAATCTATATTTGTATTTTGTATTTGTAATTTAAAGGAGGCTGAAGAATAGCCTTAAACCAACCAAAGGATAAGATCTAAAATTAACTAGCTTTAAACCATCCCGTAATCTATGTAAAGCTTCCTTATAGAGGAGAACTCAATCAGTTTGGTAGTAATTGAAATCTTAGGCTACAGACAAAAAAAAAATTCCTATTTTATAAAATAGTATATGTACCTGGACCCATAAATCTGCCGCCCATAGGACCCAGAGGGCCCATTCCGCGTGGTCCCATCGGTCCTCCCGGTCCCATCATAGGTCCGTCTGGTCCCATCATTGGACCCATTGGACCGTTTGGTCCCATTGGTCCGTTAGGTCCCATCATACCTGAATAGCAAAAACAAATTATTTTTTCAAAATTTTTTTAAGTTAGTACAAGAAATAATTTAGAACAAAATATTCCAAGGAAAAACTGTTTTCATTCAATGAAACATCACTACCTAACTGTTTTTTTATAATAGACATGATACAAATTTTAAAATTATAGATAGTTATGTTCTTTATAAACTTTAGTTAAACATATAACGGCAAGATAGTGACGAAAAAAATGTTAGGATAAATATTTTTAAGGGGAATTTGTATAATCTGAAAATAACTTACACATACCTCTGGGTCCCATAGGACCCATTGGTCCCATACTGTTGGGTGGTCCTCGGCCCATTGGTCCTCCCGGTGGCATTGGTCCGTTCGGACCGCCCGGGCCCATGCCCGGTCCCATCGGTCCTGCTCCTGAGGTCATTGGGCCTGAAAAAAATGCATGTATTATATAAAATACTAGCGGAATCGCAACTAGCCTCTAGGGGCTTTGCCCCAAGAAGTAATTTTAAAAAAATGTAGTACATGGGGTGGATCTACATCTTCATCATTTGCATCATCAAAAAAAAAAAATTAAGGCCCTGGCTCTGCATCTTCAAAAAAAATTAGGGGGAATTTTTTTTTTGGGAAGGTTAGGGGTGTCCTACGCCCCAAGAAAATAGCTTAAAACCACCACAGGACCAATAGGTATATACCCTGAAGAGATCGGTTCAGTGGTTACTGAATTCTTAAGCTTCAGACAGACGGACGGACGGACAGACAGACATCAAGCTACTTTTATTATAGATATATTTTTGTAAGGGTTGTAAGTGACAAATCACGGAAATGGAAAGGTTTTCAACGCAGGGATTTTAAGACAATGAATGATAAATTGTTGTA
Source organism: Acartia tonsa (assembly GCA_900241095.1). Lineage (NCBI taxonomy): Eukaryota > Metazoa > Arthropoda > Copepoda > Calanoida > Acartiidae > Acartia > Acartia tonsa. Next base: position 10,845 of record LS052273.1, on the reverse strand, counting down.
AATGATGTAAAACAAAATTACCCCTTATAGATTAAAGGTTATATAATCCTATCAAGAATTAATACAGCTAACCAAAGTTTAAGCCAACAAATATATTTATAAAGCTGTAGGTAACACTATAATTTACATTCTAATGATATGTCCCCTCCTTTTTTAAAATATCTTACAATTAAAACCAGTTATTTGACTTAATATGGCAGTTGTTCTATAAAAAAAAACATCTTATTTTAACCAATAATATCAAGAACAAAAAATTTGTCTATAGTTCTTTTCAATAAGAAATACACATATTTAATGAATATTATCGTTCTACTACTATTATTAATCCTTAAAACACACATTTTTACGGATTTCACCCGAAATCTACCTCTCCCTTTTTGCGCATTTTTTGTTTTTATTGGAAACAAAAAATTGTTACCTGCTTGTGAAGTCATGGGACCGCCAGGGGGTCCTCCCATACCATCCTCGGGGAACAGCTGCAGCTGAGAGTTCAGAGATTTTAGGAAGCCAAGCTTTTCATGTCGCTTCTTCTTCTGTTCCAGAGTTAGGTTCTCGTCTGGCACTTTGGCACCTGCAGGGGTAATTTAATATTGTTAAAAGGATTAGGGGTGCAGTGGTCGATTTTGGATGTTTTTATCTGAGACCACAGCGGGAACTTGCAAATGATTTTTATAAGTATAATAAACCTTTTGATGATTTAAAATTTATCTTAAGTCTAAAAACCGTTAGCTATTTATGAATAATGAGGGCCAAAAATTTATTGAATCAGAACTATGGCATCATAGTCAACCGTTTTTAGACTTAAGATAAATTTAAAATCATCCAGAGGTGTATCATATTTATAAAAATCAGGTTCATGTTCCCGCTATGGTCTCAGAAGAGAATGTCACAAAATCAACCCACCCTAATAAGGATAGCCTATAAGGCAGGATACACCATGTTATCTTATTTGGTGAATTTCTGAACAAAATCCTGCTTTATGAAGTGCAAAATTAATACCTATTATAGAATTTTTTTAAAAAAATCAAAGACACTTATATAGCAATGAGTTGCCCTGTTATTGGCCAAGGCATTTAACCAACTATAAATAATTATGTCTTACACCTTAAATAGCTGTAGAAGTAACGTGTATATTTATTTTTAGGTAAATACCTACAAGGATTTAAAAACAAATGAGTGATAACTCTGGAGCAAAAATATAAGCCGTTTCTTAATACTAAAGGGTATTAGTGTTTACCTGAAAGAGACACAGACCCATCCATATTGGGCTGTGAGGACGGACTATTAGCACCCCCACCACCACCTCCACCATCTGGGGTCCCCATACCTCCCACAGATCCGGGCCCCCCTGAATTCGACGTCGGGGGCAGTGGACTATTAACACTGGTATTTGGTGGGCCGTTTCCGCCCCCACTACAGCTGTTACCATCTGATACCGGGGGGCCGCCCCCTCCCTGCCCACTCTGGTGCAGCGAGGACGAGGAGCTGTTGGTTGTGACAGTCTTGGCTCCGCCCCCCTGGCCCCCCGAGGACATGCTTGTGGAGCAGGGCGGGGCGTTGTGAGGCTGTGATGAAGGCATTGATAAACTATTACACGAGGAGGGTGTACTACACGACGGAGATCCTAGTGAGTTGGAGGGTTGGTGCATCGGGCTGCCAGGCCCAGGACCCATCGGGCCCATTGGTCCCATGGACATTGGACCGCCCGGACCCATAGGTCCGCCAGAGGAACAGATAGGGCCCATAGGGCCACCATAACCCATGGGTCCGCCCATTGAAGAAGGAGGGCCGCCGTGGCGAGGCGGGCCTGATCCTGGCGGCATCCTGCCGCCCATCGGTGGTCCACCAGGTCCCATTGATCCGCGCATCGGTCCGCCGGGGCCCATAGGGCCCATTGGACCGCAAGGTCCCATCGGGCCCATGCCCATCGGTCCGCCCGGTCCCATTGGACCCATAGGCCCGCCAGGACCCATCGGGCCCATGGGACCTCCTCTAGGTCCCATTGGACCGCTCATCATAGGACTGCCAGGTCCGGGGCCCATTCCCATCATGCCGCCGCCGCGAGGCGGTCCACCCATTGGAGGGCCGCCGCCGCCCATTGACATAGGTGGGCCTGACAGCTTGGGCCGCTTGGCCTGCGGACCACCACCGGGCGCCATGTTTTGTTGGTGTTGTAGCTGCTGGGCCCTCATGCGGTTTTCATGACCTTGCCTTATCTTCTCAAGGTTGGGGAAGTTGGCTGCCACAGTCTGAAATAACAACATTATTCAACATTATGTTAGGTTAGGTTTTTAGAACATTTTGAATTTTTTTCCATCTTTTTTATTTAACCGTTTTTTCAGTCCTTTTTTAAAGAGATTTTAAATTAAACGCACTAATCCATGAATTGGTTATTTTATAAAAATCTACTTGAAAGGTAGTATCATTTATTATGCAATTAGACTATCCCTAACACCTATTTTTTTTAAAGACTCAAGGTGCTTTTACCCCCAAGGGGTTCTATTGAAAATAAAAGATCCTTTAAAAATGACAATTAAAAAAATGTTGAGGGGTATTTATTGTCATCTGACACTTAAGGGGATTAAACCCAATTGATCTTTAAGCAGAATTTATGATTTTAATTTTATTAATATTAATTAAATCGAATGTATTTAACCATAATTCGATAATTAGGAGGTTAAAAGATGATTAATAAGGTTTTACCTATAACAAAATAATGATATTTAAATGATTTTTTATTTCTTGTACTTTGAAGAACATAAGGTATTAAGATGTTAAAAATGATCAATTCTGCAGACAACTATTACACTTACCTCTAGTAATTTCTTAGTTTCAGGTTGGCTCTCATGCCATGCTATGATGCTGGGGTATGCCTGCTGCATAACTGCCTCCGCAGCCTAAAATATAAAATAATTATAGTGGGGGATTCCAAGATTTTAAGAAAATAAATTGCGTGCAAGTCTTTTAGTGGATTTTTTCTACTTTTTTTTTATCATTGTGGCTTTAAAACTGGTTAAGTTCCGATGGTTCTAATACATGATTTAAAATGTATATTACAAAAATAGTACAATCTTTTTTTTCATTATGAAGATTCTAAATCGATTTTAAAATATCAAGTAGTATTTAGAAAGTAGTAGTTAGCTTTAAAATTTTGATTATTTATATTAATTCTTGCTTAACTTTACAGACCTTCAGAAGCACAGTGTTTAAACTTTTCCACCCATAATTTTATCTAAAGGATTTTCATATTAAGTTTTTGGTTCATTGTCTTACCACTGAAATCCCCTTTAGTTTCATAGTAGCAGGCCTAGCTTTTCTAACAATTAATTCTACAAAAAATCACGAAACCTTTGGAAGTAAGGTAGGGGTATATCTTTATTTTATGGAACTGAAGAGGGGTGGGTAAGAAAGGGGAGGAAAAGGGAAAAGGGGTTGTGGGGAAATTTTCCTTTAGAATTGTTTGTCAGAATCACATTCCCTTTTCCCTGCATAGTAGACCTGTTTCATTTAAAATAAAGGGGGTTGGGGTATAAAATAAGTGTTTTACTACCTACATGAAAAAGGGATTTACCCAAATATCGATAGTAAACAATGATATAAAATATGTTCCCAGCTAAATTTGGACATCTACATTTATTTATTTCAATTACATAACAATAATCACCAACAGGGACAGGACCCTGTTTAAAAAAATGAAATAAGGGGGGCAAGGGAACTAATATATAGTATGTGTACAGACAACTACCTCCCTCGCTTTTCCAATGACCTTTTTCGTCTGCTATTAAATTGTTTTCTGCTACTCGGCTGTGTAGTATAAGCGATACCATTGATTGATTTTCAATGACCCAATAGAAAGGTTGCACATGACGGTTGCGATGGGGAGGTACAGTTACTTAACCCTTTCTCCCTCTAGTGTTATACTCTAATGGGCAATGTTGAAAAAATGAAAATAGGGGGGCAGAGGATAGCTTTTTCATATGCCTAACCCTTGGAGTGTTACCTAGTAGCCATTACAGACTACCCCCCCCCCCTTTATTTCGTTTTTTTACAGGTAAACGCCATTGGTTCAAACCATCCCATATCATCTCTCAAATTGAATGTTTTAAAGAATAAATATCCCCATTCTTTTTGTTGTAGAATAATAAAAATGTTTGAAGATTTAACAAGTAATACGAGATTTCAACTAGCAGAGATAAAACTTAGGAAAAAAGAAAATTATTTCCCTTTAAAATTAAACAAGACTGATAATATTTAAAAGTAGCGAAGCACAAAAAAGCGTTGATGGACAAATGGACGAAGTAAGTTATAGAACAGTTGTTAAAGAAGAAAAAATAAGGGCTCTATCATTTAAATAATCACGAAACTATTTTTAAAAAATAAGTATCTTTTTTTAAAGACATACGGACCAAGTGATTTACAGAGTAGCTTTGATTCACTTAAAAGCTTACAGAAGTTGTAATCAATTTAGTTAAAACTTATTTTAAAAGCTATAATTCTAAAGGGATTTTATTTTCAGCATAACTTTCCCTAGCCCCAAATGTGACTGGATTTTTAGGGGTATCATATTTTATTAAAAACATTACTACAAAATGATGAAGCTTTTTCAGAATTCAATAATTCAATATTCAATATTTATCAGGGAAAAGACAATGGAAAATTAATTAATATACATCCCCAATGATTAACAAAATTACCCCTATTTGTAGATCAAAATTTTTAGTTGAATTGATAGTTTAGAACAAACCAAAGAGAATTCAATAATAGTTTCCAATGTTTTTTTAGCCAACGAATAAGAATATGGGATTATAAAACTTTGGATACCAGTGTAATCATTCAATAAAAATCTTTCATCGAAAAAAGTGTTAAACTATTACCTTATTAGCCCACTGTGTGCTGAACACAAAAATCTGGCTGGACTGCTGCAGGTACTGCTGGTCCATACCTGACCCGCTCTTGGGTACCATGTTGCTCGGCAGCGGCTGCGTAGAGGAAACGGGCGGCCCACCGCCCAACATCCCTCCGGGGCCGCCCATTGGCCCATCCAGGCCTAGCCCAAAATCTAAAATAATATAATGTAAGGTTAAGTTAAGTTCATTGAAAAAATAGCATAAATTTGGTATCTTAAGGGATAAGACAATGGACGATAAATTGATGTACGTACACCCCCAATGATGAAAAACAAAATTAAATTAAAATCATTTGTGGAAAAGATAGGATACTACTTCTTGTGAACCAAACAATCACAGTTCAATATAAGTACCTCATGTTTTAAAATATTTGTTGATCTACATGCACAGTAAAAATGATATGATTGTTATGAAAAATATGGTTAGTAATAATAAAAAAAAAGTTTTATATATTAATAAATACATAAAAGTACAATATTAACATATTTTTTACAATAAATATATAAATATTAATTCCATTATATCAATTATATGTATAGGTAAGTTTTAATTGTTCTGATTTAAACAAAAAATCATGAACGGACAAACAGGTTTATATAGCAGATGTTAAGTGATCATAAAAATGAAATCTTAACTTATAAAAATAGAGGTGTCTTTTGTAGCATGGGCGAAGGACTGACTGACCAAGTAAGTTGTATACTTGATGTTCTTTGGGATATCTTTACAAAAAAATCTGCAATATGTCATGAATAACAGCCAGGAAAATCATATTTCCTCCATATCGTTACAGGCGGACTGACAAAGTGAATTATTGAGTGATCAAGTCATTAAATCCCTTCCCTGGAAAAGTACAAATGTATTATTTATAAAAATATTTTGATAATACAGTAATAAAAATTATAAAGTATACAAGTTACAAATATGAAATTTGATCTACCAAAATTTACAACATAAAGAAATGCGAAAAAAAGATTAGGTTAAGAAAATTCACATCAAATATCTCAGGAACAAAAGGGATAGGTAAATTGCCATGATGACTAACAAAATTACCCCTTCTGTAGATTTAGATTATTTGTTGTTGAAAAGTTTAAACACCACTAGTTAGGAACCAACCAAATAAGGTAAATTCACTGAGTGAAAAAGTCTTTGATACTTCCCAGCTATTTATTGAATTATATTTCGGTGGACATTGCACCCTCTTCAGTCTAAATGACATAAATCATATTAATTTAATTTACATATTAAAAGATAGGTAAAAATAAAGAAATTTGTAGAACTATAAAGGCAGAAAATGTTGCTAAAAAAAGAAGAAAATAATATGATCAACCTTGAGTTTAGTTGGATGTTAAAAGTAAACTGAAAGGGATTTTTTTAGCAAGAGAAAATAAAAGAAGCTTACGTATGAGAAAAAAAGGTTAGGGTACCAACATAATTTACAATTTAATGTCCCCTCCCTCCCTGAATATTAATAAGACAATAAATTGATCCCCAATGATGAGAAACAAAATTATCCCCCTGTAATTAATATTGTCATAAGTGAAAACTTTGGCATTACTAACTAGGACCAAACAATAACATTTTTTGAGATAAAGTTAAGGTTTTATTATTATAAAACATTGAATACCAGTATAATTTACAGTCCAATGTCCCCTCCCTCCCTGGTTATAATATAGATGATATAAATATGTAAAAAATATTTAAAATTTTAATGAAAAAGACTTTGATGAGAACAAGAGGGAAGTGTTATGATAAGGGTTGCCGAATTCTATTTTAAAATTTTCAGCTTTTGCAACGGCCAATGATTGTCTGATCGAAAAAGTTTATATTGATCCCAAATAAGTAATTAAATCGTTTTCTAAATGAAAATTTTCCCCTTTGCATTGAAGATAACTTTTACGTTATAATATTGCAAAATAAATTGCAGAAAAACAAAACATTTTGTTTTTATCATGATTTGAACTATCTCTAAATATTCAAACAATTGAGTACTACATTTAATGGAATCTTTAAGCAAGTCCTGAGCTATCTAATATTGAGCTTTATGTTGGTTTTTGGTTTATTTCTGCCTATTTCGAAAACACGGCGCCTTGATGCTAGGGGAACAGACACTAGTTTGTGATATTTTCATATTAGAAAATTTGGTACACCGACAAACGTCCTACCGCGACAAACCTCCTAATGCGACAAACCTCCTAAACGACAAACCTCCTAAACGACAAACGTCCTAATGCAACATCTCTTAAGTAAAACGTCCTAATTTTTTTTTATAAAAATTAAATCTTCCAAATTTGATTTAAAATGTTCTAAGATAAGAGGCAATATATATTATTTAAAAAATCATAGGTCTATTTTTGTAATGCACGGTTGTATTGGGTTCGAAACCATCCGTTTGATAGCCAACACAGACTTTGGGAAAACTGTCGGACAGATTTTTAAAATTTAGCCTATGGTTAAAGTTATTCAAAAAATAAATTTCAGTTAAAGATTATTTTCCTGTGTTTTATCGCCATTTTGAATTTTATATTGATAAGTATTCTTACAATTAGAGGATTTTGTCCTTAAATTTGGAAGATTTTTTTTATTTCATAATTTTTGAAAATTTTTAGGACGTTTTACTAAAGAGATGTCGCATTAGGACGTTTGTCGCATTAGGACGTTTGTCGTTTAGGAGGTTTGTCGTTTAGGAGGTTTGTCGCATTAGGACGTTTGTCGGTGTTATTGTTGTTTGTACAGTTTGTTACTTTTTTATATGTTTGACCATAACATTACATGTATTTTTCCATAAGTCTGTCAAAATTTCTTTCTTAGAAATACCATTAATATCTACCTAAATCATTTTATATAAATAAATCAATGCATAAATCCCATTAAAAAAGTTTATTGAATATAATCAAACTTAGAAAATGAGAGAAAAGTACAAAAATGAGATTTTCCTATTAATTTTATGGTTTCCAAACATGTTAAAAGTTACAACCAAATATGCATTTTTTTTAGTATTTTTTATTAGGTTTCCATGAGATAGAAAGATATTTCAAAACTGACTTCTTGGGCATGTAAGGGAACTGTCTCAGTATCTAAGGTCGAAAAAGGTCTGTTTTGTAAGCATTTTTGACAGACTTATGGCCAAATACATGTTATGTTAAAATCTAACATATAAAAAAGTAACAGACAGTATTTGCTTTAAGAATGTATCCAATTTTCAGAAAAAACTTAAAATATAATTTTCTTGATTCCATTAATTTCTTTCTTTTGTATTTTTTACGCTTTTTTCCCTCAACTAAATATTTGGATTTACAAAAATAGATTACTTAAATGTTGCACCAGATTTTCATGTACTCTAATAAAGTGATACTTACAGCTAGCTAAATTAACGATTTACCTCATCCCATCCCCCCCTACAGGATGAATGAACTGACCAATAAACGAGGTCAATATTAGATACCTAAATTGACGACAAATTGTCCTCTGTCAATATACTTACGTATTCTATATTCATATATACAAACTAAATGTAAAAGTGTACAATTTTTGGTTTTTTCCCTTTTGAGTGCCTACCGTGCCTTAACCCTGCATGGCTCACCAGTAGTTACCCCCGATCGTGGATCAACACGTAGTGCATCCGCTCGTCGTCGGGTAGGTGATAGGTTTAAATCTTGGACCGACACCACGTCAAAATAAAGACGTTGAAAATGGTCCATACTGCTGCAATGTCAGGTGCGCGACATAAATAGTAAGAGTCGGGGGAATGCCTTGGCCCATAAACAGGCCTAACTCATTACCATACACAGTAAGGACTTCTCAGACAAAGGTCGTGCAATCAAAGGGTTGGTTGTCTGTTGGATGTTACTAAGCCTAATATCCTTGGGTGTTTGAGTACCGCATCCCATAACACGCGGATGAGACTCTGGATTCTCTAGATGGTAACTTAAAAATCGAAGGAGAATCCCGCCCTTACGAGGTAAATAAGTAAGTTCCCCTGAATTTACCTAAAGTGGTAAACAAATAAAGATATACTATCCCCCCCTCTAATCTCCGTTTTTTTTATTTATTTCAAAATAAGTGGTGGGGAAGGGTCGTGCTCGACTAGAAACTGTAAGGAAAACTGCACATTTTTTTTACCAGTGGCTTCGTTTCTATGAATAAACATTTCTAGTTTTACTAAAATACAAGACAAGCGCTACAATTTATCGGAAAAAGCTGTTAAATGAAAAGAAAAAGCAATATATTGACAAAAATGGACGAAAGTTTTACACAATTTTAAAATGCTTTTTAAAAGCGAAGCTTTTCTATAATTAGGGTCGGTCCGTAACGGATAGCTTTTTTCGTTTATTTAGGCATGTTAGAATTGTCCTATTGATTTCAAATTTTGCATGGTGATTCCTTTAATAGTTAGGTACGATTTAGAAAGCGTAGCAACTCTATAATCATCACCAAAATGTCCGTACGTCCATTTTAAACATGTTGATTTTTTTACTTTTTTAAGAACAAATTTTTATGTGATCTAATCATCCGATTAATCTGATTTTTGATATATAGATTTCTGGGACAACAAAGTATAATGTTATCAGCGAAGCAACTCTATAATAAAGTCCTAAAAATGTTAGTATGTCCAACATAAACATTATCCTGAATCAAGCAGTTTTTCAACAAATTTACTTACAATTTTGCAACAAAAATTACATCATTTCTTCAAATATAAGCTTATTTATTGAAGTTTACTTTTGTCTACTCTTAATGTCCCGTTTTTTGGCAAAAGATCGCACTGTGGGCAGAATACTGAAGGTAATGGAAGATACTAATTTAAATAAACAACTAACATATTTATTACTTATATTTTTAACGATATAAAGTTAAAAATATATTACAATATATATTACAAGCAAAAGCTAATAGAATGCTTTTTAATTTGCTTGTATAATTAATTTTACTACTCGAAGATATTTGTATCAAGTTCCCCACCAAATAACCAGAAGTATAAATTATTATAAACCTAATATGGTCACTTAGTGAAAAACTCAAGGTTTAGGATTGATTTGTTTGATTCAAAGTTGAGGTTTCATTTTATTTTTTGAAGATTTTTGTATTAAGTTCCCCACCAAATGAACAGAAGTATAAATTCTAAAAAGAACCTTCATGGTCACTTAGTGAAAAACTCAAGATTTGGGTTTGATTTGTTTGATACAAAGTTGAAGTTAAATTCAGTTTATTTTTTGAAGATAATTGTATCAAGTTCTCCACTAAATGACCAGAAGTATAAATTAATATAAACCCTTCATGGTCACTTAGTGAAAAACTCAAGGTTTGGGTTTGATTTATTTGATTCAAAAAAGGTTTTTCCTTTTCAATAAATCTTCTGAAGGTCCAGGGCAGAATACTGAAAGACAGTAAGGAAAGATGATTTAAATAAACAAATAACATATTCATTATTTATATTCTTAACAATATTAAGTTAAAAATATATTACAATACTAAAGATAAATTAATGAATTTATTAGAAAAGATTTAAAAAAGCAAAAACAAGAGCTAATTTAATACTTTTACTGCATAAAGTTCAAGTTTAAATTTGTTTGATTATGGAGTTTGTATGATTAATTTTATTATTCGAAGATATTTGTATCAAGTTCCCCACCAAATGACCAGAAGTATAAATTAATTTAAACCCTCCATGGTCAGTCAGTGAAAAACCTGCTCGGGATTAGGTTTTGTTTTAGCAGGTAACCTGTAGCCAGGCACAACGGAGTGCCATAGGGACAAGGGAGAGGGACAGACGCACACACACACTTAAACCTAGAGAGTCTTCATGAGGGTCTTCATGAGGGTTGAGGAGATTGGTCGGGTGACCAATTGATGGTTCATCGTGGTGCAGGGACACAACAACCAAGGAAACATGTTCCTCAATTGGTATGTCAGTGAGTCTGTCTGTCAGTCTATGTCAACC
>LS052272.1:10334-25483 GCA_900241095.1 Acartia tonsa | reverse complement strand
ACAGTTTGATTGACTTCCCGATAGAATGTATTTCCACGCAAAGATGGTTTCAATCATATCAATATCGTAGCTTCCAGGACCTTGACTTGCTCTCTAGGCCTGCTAACGTGTGTATCATGTGTTAAATTCAATAATCTTTCTTTAGGTTAACCATGCACGAAGCAAACTAAAAAAATATTTTTACTAAACTAAAACTGATTGTATAAGGTGATGTACAATTATCGGTTCCTTAGTCGGGGTTCGTTTTCCACCCCTCACCCTCCCAATTTTTAGAGCTTAAATAAATTGAAAATAATAGCAGCGGTATGTCTTTTTGTCTGTGTGTCTGTATCTATGTTTGTACCTCTGGACCAACATGGTGCTCTTTTACAGAGTTTTTTAGTATTGCATATAAATATCAATATTATAATAATTCCAGATGGTGCATATACAAATACAATTAACCAATTATTTATTTATCCATTTATATTTATATATATTATTGATGTGATTATGCTTTTGTCACCGGTTACCATTATACATATTCCAGTAAACATATTTGGCTTGGAAACCGATTTATATCTGGTTGACTAGAACCGGCCTAGCCATGCTGAAATATTATGTATAGCATCGAATCATATTCAGTTTTCTACAAATATATAAATGTACAACCATTAGTTTAAAGTAAGGTTTTTAGCCCGAGTCTTAATCATCTCGGGCCTTTAAAAAACTGGTTTTAATCTTATAATTGTACATTTTAATATCCGTGGAAAGATGTTTATAATACGATGCAAAAATAATTATTACATCCCTTCGAATAAGTATAGAATAAGCCATGAGGCATGTGGAGCTTTACTTTAATCTTTAAAAAATAGAATTTGAAAAAAAAGTATCTTCCTAATATTTTATCCTGTATATCACATATGTGTATTATGAGCCAATTCAAATTTTCTAATTAAAATTCCTTATTTACTTTTTAACATAACTGTGCACTATCATTTTCCTACGTTTTAATAACAGCATGTTGATAAATGTAACCAAAGGATCTCGCTAACCGCTGAACCAATTAATCCCTCCCCTCCCAATTTTTTTTTTTTTTTAATTAAAATTGAAAATGGGAGGAGTGGTCGACTCCCCCCTCTTCAAGTGCCCCTAGAGGCCTCTAGGAGCGTAGCCGCTAGTTTTATAAAAATTAACATAACGATCAACCTACTAATTTTAAAAAATATAGTTATTTGTTGTTTATACATTACACTAGCAAAATTACATGATATCATACAATGAACAGCAGAACCTATCTGTTCCAGCTGTAAATAAGACTGGAATTCTGACAAACATTATTCATTAATCTACTTAGATATTACTGAGAAATAAATTTGTGTATTGTGTATAGAAAATAAATACATTAACAAGCTTGTTAGCACCATTTTCACAACATTTGGTGGCTAATTTTGCTTGTGTCAATATCGTGACTGATTCTAACAAATATTTTAGATTGGTCCCTTGGGAGCCACACCTCCCTTGCACATTATTCCTTGTTAGGTAGCCTAGTATATACCACCATATCAAATATTTTCAAGGGAACTTAAGTTATTTGGGGTTTTAGGGAGTATTTTTTTTCCAACTATAATTCTTCATACAGTTAATTTCATATTGAGAGGTCTACATATTCAAACACGGGGAAAATTTTGAGAACACCATAAAAGCTTTGGTTAATTTTTAAGCTTATATTTAGTTTATATAATCTTCCTAAAAACGCCCAATCATACATCTTACTACTCAAGCACTTTTCCAATTGTTTAGGTTAGTCCGCGCATAGACTACACTGTTGAAAGGTTCTGAATGGGATCCAATGTTTTAGTTTAGTTAGTTAGTTTTAAGAAAGAACATCTTTCCATTCAATATCAACCTTTGACAAATATAATTACTAGGTTTAACAAATATAACACAGTGAAAGAGTTTCTCTTTAGACGTAGGAAATATTAGTTTAATCCATATCCAATATTATTATACACTAGTTAATTTAGAAAGAAAAAAATAATATTATTGAGAAATTTAGGTTTAAGCTTTTGTAGATGAATAATTCAACCCAGCCGTTTTAGAGATATATTTGTCCATACAAACCGTGATGCGTTTTAGTTTGCCTGATACCTTTGTATTTGATCTATAGTATCGAAGTGGAAACATATTAATTGGGAATAAAAAGTTAGAATAGAATAGGAAAGAAAGGTGATTTGTTTTTAGGGAATTCACACCTTTGCATGAAAAATAGTTTAAACATACCGAGGACTAATAAAAGATTTCTGCAAAAGGAAACACCAATTGATCTAGCAGTCTATGATAAATTAACATTCATTTATTTTTTAATTTATCTGTAATTTTATCTTTCGTAACAACATCATGATATATGAATTTGATTAATGTCTTTTAAATATTTTATAATGTGCAGTATTTTTAAAAAAAATTAATGTTCCATTAGGTAAATTTATGCACATACTTTACTAAAACTTTTAATACTAAAAAATTAGGAATATAAGGAATAGTAAATTGACAATCAAAAATTCTTTTTTTTACAAACAGAATCATATACATAGACAAATAGCTCTTTTCAGATTTTATTAAAAAAAGAGACAAAGTTTGCTAAAAATAAGTAGCAAAGGAATCTAAAAATACACCCAGATGTTTTATAGACGAATATCTTTATAAAAAGGTAAAACAACATTTTTGTAGACCTCTATTTCAAATAAGAGCTGAGAAAAAGACACAGCTTATATCCAGTTTCAAAACACAAGATCTCCGATGAGTTGTTCTTTTGTTTATACCCTTTTCCCTGCATAAAAAAGGTTCAATGCACCTTAACTTGCCTTTTGAGAGGGGCGTTCCAGAATTAGACACTTCATTTAGAGGTAAAGAAGGATTATACTTTACCATGAGATTTTAGCTCATTTCAAGAAAACCCATATTCATCGAAACAACTGTAATATAAAAGCTTAAAAGACTGATACCAATGTGTTATTCTATAAGGTTCATGTATTTGAGAACCTCTTTTATGTATTTTATGTTTTACAGTAACGTAAAATAAAGGGATTTTAGATATAATTGAAGTAGTGATAATCCATAGGTTGAGGAAAATTTGGAGAGAGAAAAGATTTAGCCGCAGAAAGTTTTGAAGTTTATAGCCATTTTATAGATTGCCAAGGACCAAAGTATCTTATAGATAATTACAATAAATAAACATTGTCAATATTTCAATTCATGTATAAAAAAAAACTCGGCATTTCTACTAATGCCAAATGAATATTTTTTTATGTTTGAACCTCTATGTATATTTCATATATCTTTTATCCTTTGTATACATTAAATTGATTAGAATGTTCATCAGAAACAACCCTTGGATTCTAAATATAATAAATTAATAAAAGCACACTAGAATAAAACCTACATCATCCATTAATTACCATGTGATAATTTAATAAAATTAGCCAAGGAAACCACTTTTCCTTTCACCATTTTGGAGGATTTTGCTCACAGTTGGAAATATTAATACACTAGAGGCGGCGTTCTAAAATTATCCCTTATTGGCTAGATTGAATATTAATCGTTTAACCCCGTATTTATGATTTTGTCTCTTTTGTCTATTTTAGGATCCTAGTACTTTTTTGTTTCAAATTACCGTCCTGGAAGGGTTAAAATGTCGCTAGTATCAAATTATTTTAAAACTAAGTTTTCTTTGATTTACTATTTTATGAATTTAAATTTTGCATTTTATAACAAGAAATTTAATACTTTAATATAATTAAAATAGCAACATGAAATAAAAAAAAATAATTTATTCTTCATAGAGTAAAATAATGGGTCTTATCGTTCTGGTCAATGAGAGTTTATTATGGATTATTGGACCACTATGAGTATTAAACACTCTACTATTGGAAGACTTGATGCAATAAAGCAAGCCGTTTTATAAAAAATCTGTCGTAAATAATTCATAAGGTAAAAAACAGAAAAAGTAGTCACTCATATAGGTATAGAGTGATAAGATAAAAAATTAGAGAAAATAATAAAACTTTGTGGGCTAGTGTAATAAACAGTACAATATCTCCCTTCTCAGTGAGTAATAGTATAGTTAATAGACAATAATCCTAAAACATAAAGTAAGGTTAAAATGTCTTAGGGTTGGGTTTATGCTATTTTTCCTGGCATTCCCTTAACCTCCTCTAGAGACTAGGGGCGAAACAACTAGAACTCCAAATTTGAATTTCCAATAAAAAAAATTGTTTTTTACCTGATTAGGTGATAGTATGCTTGTAAATGCCGAAACTGTATACGGTACAAGGGCACTAAAGCAAAAATATTTTTTTAGCAAAAAAGTCAGATTTTATCGTACACAAAAATTTAAAAAAATCTCTATTCCTTCTTCAGTCATAAGCATCCTGTCTCTGACGACCAGGGATTTAAGACAAATGTATCCAACCCCCAATTATGATAAAAAAAATACCCCGTCTAATGAAAAGGTTGTACAACCCATTAAAAGTTTTATCATAAGTCCCGGAGTTTTTAAGCTAACGAATGAGAAAATGTGTAAAAAAAATCTTTGGAGGCCAGTGCAGTAATATACAGCACAGTGTCCCATCCCTCCCTGCCGATGCAAAAGTAAAAGTCCAATATAGCTTAAAATAATGGTGTATTGATTATTTTTCTCCCTATATGTTTTATTCACAAACTAGCAGCTACGCCCCTAGAGTTCGCTACACACACACACAGATATACACCCTGTTACTTTGATGGCATAATTATACCTGACAAGAAAATTCAGACAGCTGGATATTCCCATAATAGTTCCGGCAAAGTCTGGAGCAACATCCATGGCGCAGGTCCAACCACCAACTATGTAAAATCCTAAAAAAATCATGGATCATTAAAAAAAGCCTAATATAATGTTCTGTTAATTAATTATTGGTTGGAAAGTTTGGAACCAAACAATCAAATGTAATAAATTTAACCAAAGTTATTAAGCTAATGTATAAGATATCTTGGTTTTAAAACTTTAGGGACCAGTGTAATTTACAGTCCAATGTCCCCCTCCCTCGGTGGTAAAGAAAAATGTTGACCTACCTAACAAAGAGTACCCAAGAGTTGAGAGAGTGGTGACCAGAATTGAATGATGATCAGTATCCTCCAGTTGAAGCTGTCCAACCAGGGGCAACAACATATTCAGGGACCCGAACCCGATAAAGCTGATGGAGGTTACAAGCTTCCTAAAAAAATAAAAGTAATTTTTTGATGTATCTATGGGTACTGGAGGGGGTGGGGAAGTCACATTCCTCCCTAATTTTAATTTTAAACAAAAAGTAAAAACATAATTGTGGCGGTCATCTTTTAGGAGCGATTTCTCTTGAAAGAGATGTGATACTTCTCCCCAAAATAGTTATAAACCTTCCCAGGACATATGAGAAGCTACACTGTAAAAGAGAACCATATCGGCTCAGCTATTAGCAAGATCCTTCGATACAGACACAGACATATAAGGATAAAATATAATATGTTAAATCGTGTATAAGTTAGGTATTTTTGTCTTTTAAAATTGGTTACTTCTTTCAAAAGATAGTTATACCTACATCCTTTATGAAAGAAATTTGGTAAGTGGAATCCCATAAAATCATATATGCTAAGATAGGTTACCCAATTCATATATGGAAAGGAGAAAGATGTAAGAATGTAAGATTGGTTCAATGGCGTACATATATTTCTGTCAGAGGGGTTTGAACCATGGTGGGGGGGAAGAAGGTGAGATAGGCTTTGAAAACTTTACCTTGAAGATGTTAGACTGAGAAAATTTCTATTGATAAAATTGAATAAACTTGAAGCCATAATGCCTGTTATTAACATTCCTAAAAATAAAAAATATCAATGTCAACTCTATTAGTAAAAATCACAAAAAAAAAATATTTTTAGTTTGGAATTATAAATATAATGCAAACTTTTGGAGCGTTTAACATCAATGTACAGTGGCTTGCGGTAGAGGGGTGTAGGAGGTGTAACCCCTTCCCCTTAAAATTTTAAAAAGTCATACCCTAATGGTTTCACACCCCCCTTGTGATTCATTGTGCATGCTACTGCTTGTAACAAGATTAAACTGTAAAAAAATTTTAAAAATTTGTCTGTAGACAAGAGAAATAATCAAAAAACGACTGACAAACAGATATTGTAGTTTACTGAGAAGCTTTACAATTACAATTGACCATACCTGCATGTGGCAGTGCATTCATCAATCCATTCTTTTCAATACTAAAAAAAAGAAATAATTAGTTTTATAATAGAAGCCTAGATGCTCAATCTGGCACCTTAATCTGTGAAACTTGAAAGGGACGAACTATGTTTATTTAGAGTAAAATACTATTTATTTCAATAATATCAGCGAGGGAGGAAATTTTTTGATCTTAAAAGGTTGCGCTAATAATCCGTAAAGGTTGTGAGTTTTAGGTTAAAAACAGTTGTAATCTACTTCTCCCTTTCTCAAAGGCTGCAGTGGCTTTGGCTAATTTCTTGGGTAGGTGGATTTCCCAAACCCTCCCAAAAAAATTTGTATGATTATTCTTATCACAATTATTGAGATGCTATGCTTTCTAAATTATACCTAACTATTGCAGGAATCATCTTGCCAAGTTTGATATCGATAGGACAAATTAAACATACCTATAGAAACAATAGGAGCTATTTGTTATGGAAGGCAGGATGGACCGACCTTAATTATAGAAAAGCTTTTCTTTTAAGAATATGCTAACCTGACTCCAATATGATCAACATACTGGGGTAGAAGATATAAAATATGAGTTTTACCCCACTGGTAGCCCATATTCGCAACCAACACTGCCCAGATTCCCTTATTTGATAACAACCTAAAATATCATAATTATTTATTTCATTTTTAGTAGCAAAGATACTCTATAATTCACTTTGTCAGTCTGTAATGCTATGGGAGAAATGTGATTTTCTTGGATGCTGTTGAAGAAAGACATCAGAAATTTGTGTATCTAGTCTATATTTTCCTTTGTCTGTCTGTCTGTCTGTCATGCTTCAAAGGACATAAACCTTATTTTTTTAGATTTTGTCCATTCTCTCTTTCTTTTTTATTATGACAATCTGCTCAAAAATTTACTTTGTTTGTTTGTCCATTCCTTTTTTTGTGTTACGCTACTTATGGAAAAAAAGAGGGGGGAGATTTTTTTACTCCACTAGACACTTTGAGGCAAACAACTAAATCATTCTTATTAACTTTGTGAAAGCTTACTTGAAAAATGGAATGTCTTTAAGTTTAACTCTTCTTTCAGGTACATGTGTTTCTTTAGATAACATCATCTTTTCAGCATCACTTATTCTAAATAGAAATTAACATATTTTCATATAAATACAACAAAACACGGTTGACAACATCCATAAAAACGAGGCTTTAAAACTGACAGTAGAACTATCGAACATTTTCATTTGTTGAGTGTTAGAACTAGAATAATGATTTTCTAAACAAAATTGTAAATACATTTGTATCATTGCTTTGTAAATTGATGGAATACAAGATACTGTTAAACTTAAGAGACTTTTTTATAATCATGTTAATTCTATCACCTATAATAATAAAGATTATTGTCCTAGGAATTATTATTCAAGAAATCAGATGAATAGGATAATTTTATAAAATTATATTTAAAAAGGTTTAAATTTGATGTACGTAGTTACTACGCTTTCTTATCCTACCTAATTGTTATAAAGTAAGCAAAGTTTGTAATCGATGGGACAATTCTAGCATGCCCAAATTGAGAGCTCTAGATTATTTACTTACTCAAATGATAGGAAAGCTTTGCCTTCAAAATACCCTGTCATAATTCATCAAACGTTATGGTAATGTCAAATATCCTAAATAATCCAACTTGTATAAAAAAATAAAAGCCAAAATAAATTTGATTACCCTTGGAAATGCAACCAATTTATAAAAAAGAACTGGAGGCCTCTAGGGGCGTTGCTGCAAGTATTAAAAACATTATTAATTTTTACCTTGGATTTTTGTAAGGAAAATCATGGACTAGAAAGTACCATAGAACCAACCATAACAACTGTAATAATCCAATTCCATAGAAGGGTAACCTAAAATTCATATTTTCATAACAAACCGATAATTAAAGTAACAATATTTCTAACTTTAAGTAAAAGAATAGAGAAAGCATGAGCTATATTTAACTCTGCTGTAAGGGCAGGAACCATGTTCCCATTTTGTATTTGGTCCTTGAATAGCGTCGGAAATATAGACACAGGCGAGTCACTACAATAGAATGAGTAAGGTCATTATTTTAGCCCACTACAGGTTTCAATTTATTAGAGTACATGATAATCTGGTGTAAGATTAAAGTAATTATAAATCCATTTAAGGGACAATTTAGATTAGATTTACCTCCAGTCGTATGTATTGATGAATCCATTCAAAAGTGATGTCAAAATTGCACTCGCCGAGGAACCTAATTACAAAATGGTTATCAACACACAATACTTTTAAAATGTTTTATGTTAGAATAGTTATATATCGCATCTTATTACAGACAGCTTTCCACAGACAGTAAAATTAAACGCTATAAGATTAATTCCAGTTTGTAACATAAACAGTTTTATTTTATTTTTCTATACATGTTTTTTAAATATGGCTTAAAACCAGTTCTAATCCAGCGGATGTGAATAGGTTAATTGTATTTTTTTATTGAAATCAAAGCTTTATTTGACAATTTATTTATTATTCCATAAAAGTTAACTCTATATTTGGCTGCGCTACTTTTGAACAATTTTTTAGCATTTAAAAAACTTTTAAAAGATAGAATATAATGATAAGATAGATAACTTACCTGAGTAAACAATTGTAGACAGTTTGCCTCTTTCACTCCTATAAAAAATAATTTAAAATTGTTAACTAGAAATAAATGATCCCCCTAAAAAAATTCTTTTTAAAACTTAAATCTAAAGTTGAAAGCAACCCTGCTCCCTTCTCTAAAGTGCACATTGGACAAAGATGCTTGTTTTAAAAGCTTATTGAAATCCTCCTTAATATTAATAAACTTTATTAATTTGAACTATTTTCCTAAAAGTGGTTAATTGGTTAAGTATATTTCAGAAAATCTTTACTAATATCTTTAGTAGGTTTTAGGCTTTTTTTACTGAGTTCTATACTTAGAGGGTATGGGCAAAGCAACTAGTGCATCTAAGAAGAAATTGTATAACTTACACAGGCTCCCATCTAGTGAGAAGAGAAGTTAATACAGGACACACAAACCCTCCTGCCATACCACTTAGGATCTAAAATAATTAGATTATAGGGCGCTTTAATACAAAGTACCCTCTTGAGCACTGATAACCCCCTACACCCACTTGTCAATTTTGTTATTAATAAAATTTCAAAGAAGCAAAGCTATAATAAAGTATTACCTGTCCCCCTACAAGCAGGTACAAGTTATGTGAAGATAATGGTAGAAAGAATGTGCACAAGCTTCCAATAAAACTTGTTATCAACATTATATTCTTACAACTGAAAAAAATATAAAAAAAATAAAAAAATTATAACAACTGATTAGATTGCACTACTTCAGATATTATATACATTTTTTTTTAAATGTTCAGTGTTAGGGTACCTAGTTTTTTTTTATAATTAATGAAATTTCGAAATTTTACATTTCTACATATTTTAAATCTGCAAGATAAAGTATATTGCTGTTTTTTTACAAATTCTGTTAAGTTGTGAGTAAGATTCCAGTCCAATGCGCTTATTAGGTCTAACTTTTTTTAAATATGTGTTTAATTATACTATGTGTTTGGTCAACATTATGAACAATTAGACTTAAAAAGCGCATTTGACTGGAAGCTCACAATTTTACTCAATATTACAAAAGCTATATTCCCTTTGTTCATAAAACATTAATTACTGACAGACATTAGATCAAATCATATAAAATTTCTTACATATGCTTAAGAGTTAGGGTTCCCTCATTAATATAAAGAAAATATAAGACTTGTGAAACCCTAACTAGTAGGCTAACCTAGGAAATTGTATAGGATTTGGCCTATTGTTACTAATGAGTAGCTAAAGTCCAAAAAAGCGAAGCTAGGCAAAACATAAGTTAACCATTCAGGTAGTAAGATAAAGAAGAAAGATAAAAAAAATGGAAGAGAATATTTTAGTCCAAACTGAATAATATTAATATATTATATATATATGTGTTTATATAAACAATTGTAAAAAATGTAAAGAAATAAAACGTAAAGTGATTTTTTTTACATTTTTTACAAATGTATATGTTGAAGGGTTTTTATTTAAACTCTGACAGCCCAAGCATAACAGACAGATACAGACAGACAGACACTTAACGAATAGCTTTGCTAGTAAACAAGGATGACAACATGTATAAAAGCAAAGCTCTGAAATGGTAGGACAAACTAATATTATCACTTGTAGAGTGTCAGAACTGAATAAACTGAATATTAATAGTCTATAAAACATTGTATGTAAATTTGTTGCAAAAGTGATTAAATACATGATACTGTTTAAAGACATACTGACGTTTTTAGGACTTGTTTATAGAGATGCTTCGCTAATAACACTATACCTTGTTGTTGTAATAGGAATTAGTATTAAAAAAAATCAGATGAATAGGATAATTTTAACATTCAAAAATTGGTTGTCAAAAAAATAGAAAATCAGCCTGTTTTTAATGGACGTACGGACTTTCTTGTAACGATTACAGAGTTGCTGCGCTTTCTAAGTCGTACCTAACTGTTATAGTAATCAGCATACAAATCAATAGGACAATTCTAACAAGTTTACATTAACAAAAAAAAAGATCTAACTGTAACGGACAGACGGACTGACCCTAATTATAGAAAAGCTTCGCTTTTAAAACTGGGAAAATGTGTAACCTGAATGAGTCTGCAACTAGTCCACTGATTGCACCGGTAAACATTGCACCAATACTGTAACCACTATGAAATAATATTCATCAAAGAGGCGAAAATCGTCTTTTTAAGATTTTAACTAGTTTTTCTCTTAGGTAGCTTAAAACGTTTAAATAGTAAGTTAATATGAAACAAAAATAGTAATTACTTAATCTAAGAAAGAAGGAATTTTATATTCAAAATTGGCGGATAGATTAGTTTTTCACAGTGGTAAAATGAGGTGTTTCAAACTTTGAGAGCGGAATCTCTTTACACCCCCCACCCCCCCTCCCGGGACGTCTATGCTTACCTCAAAGTAATAGCAACATCGGATTCTGACCATTCTATGCTTCCACAATCTTTAAAAGTATAATTCTTATGTAAAAGTAACAGGATGTCTCGACATAACGATATTGATATATTAGCCAAATACAATTTTGTCGAATGTGTTTTTAAAACCTTTAAAATATAATTTTGGTGTTTTGATATCTATATTTTTGTAGCATGACTGATAGACCTACGGACCAAGAAAATTATATACTGGATGCTCAATTGTTGTAAGGAAATGTTCACTCACAAAAATCCACCCATCTACCTAGATTAGCAGCCGAAAAAATTACAATTCTACCATTATAAAAAAAAACGACAAAGTGAAATAAAGAGTAGCTTCGGTACTAAAAATTAAACTTACTATTTATAGAATGGTTAGTTGAAAGGTTCTGATTCTGATAGAAAGTTTCACTGATACAAGTGAGGTATTCATTTTTCATGGATATAACTGCCAGCCTAAATAACATAGCCATGATTATTATTAACAAGGATGAAATACTCCATAAGCAACAAAGCCAATCAATTTGATAATGAAACAGTGCAATTAATGTGAGTTATTTAGTGAGAAGAATCTTTCAGCAACCAATCTTTTATAACAGTCGAATAAATACATTTCTCTTTTTTTAGGTCGTCTCTTGGGAGGGTGGAGTTACCCTTCCCTAAAATAGTTTGAACTTTCCGTGGAATCATATGAAGCTGTATAGGAGAATTATATTAGTTCATTGGTTAGCGAAATCTTTCGCTATACACACACAGACAGACACACATTCTGTTACTTTTATATAAGTTTAAATGGTTTTGAAATATTGAAAACGACGATTAAATTTAATGTTTGATATTGTCAGTATTTAAATAAAAAGATAGGCATTGAACAAATAGACCCGTTACATTTATACATTCATTTTATTAGGCCTATATTCCAACAAGGATGAGAACATCTTTTAGTAACGAACCACAAACAATTCATTGAAGCAGATCAGTTCTTACATATACAATAAATAAACATAGACCGACGAACCAAGTAAATGAAATACTGGATTCTCATTGTTACGGGGAATCTTAATCAAAATTTCAAAATTTCAGCCTTCTATTTCAATAGCGGTTGAGGAAATTGCCAAGCGTTATGGATAAACGGACAATCAAAGTAAATCATGGAGTACTTGATTAAACATACTTATTATGTTAATAACCTTGTGGCCTTAATTAATTTATTAAAAAGTTTTAAAATGATAAGCACTTTGACTTAAGCAACACGTTAAATAATACACACAGAAAGACATCCTGTTACTTTGTCTTGACCAGCGTTGCGGAGCCGTTTGATTTTTGTGGGGCTCCGGTTCCGGCTACGGCTCCAGCTCCGGCTCCGGATTAGGCTCCGGCTCCGACCTAAAATCAAGAAAACTCGACTTTTGAAGGTTTTAAAAGTTCAATTTTTGATAAAAATGGACTTGAAAAACTTAAAAAGGGGCATTTGAACATTTGAACATTTACAAAAAAAACTATATCTAGCATCATATTATATCCAGCTTTCTACGAATATAAAAATGTACAATCATAAGATTAAACCAGTGTTTTTAGTCGGTGCCTTCGGCACCTCGGGGCTAAAATAACTGGTTTTAATCTCATAATTATACATTCTATATCCGCGGAAAGCTGTTATAATACGATCCGAGAAATAATTATTATCTTAATTGGGATTATCTAAAGGATTATTGGATATAACTAACTAGGGAACCTAGTAATAGTGTCTAGCTTTTTATCTTTGTGAAGTAACAAAAATCGAAAGATGAGAGGGGAGGTGGGAAAGGAAACCCCTAAAAAAGAGATGGATTTTTGTTACGTCACAAAGATAAAAAGTTAGACACTATTACTAGGTTCCTAAATTAATGAAAATTGCCACAAGGATGGACCGCCCATTTCTGAGTGTGGAAAAGCTTCACTTTGAACAATAGGAAACCAATTTTAGAAAATTTTTAGTAAACAATGCTATTTGTCTAGCTATTGTTTCAGATTACCAACATTTTCATAGATTAAAGGAAAGATTTCTGAAACGATTAGGAATTAAAATTGTTGTATGTATAAAGTTAATTGTGAGCTTTTTGTCTGTAGCAAAGGATCTTGCTAACCGCTGAACCGATATACTTTTTATACGTAAGTATACCCCTAGAGACTTATAGGGGGCGTAGCCGCTAGTTTTTATAAAAGTATTGCCCGTTTAGCGCTGAGTCTTAGCTTATAAACAGGCAATCTACTTTAAAACTATTTCAATTAGGACCTACAATTAAGGTCGTAAAATTGAAGATTTATTTTGTCTGATTTATAAGTTCTTTATTTGATATTTCTTAGCTTTATTTCTCCTTTGTTTAGCATATATTTTCAAATATCTGCACTGCTGTTGGTCGTAATTTTAAACAAAATTACTTTTTCCAATATTTGTGAATTTTATATTATAATATAAAGGTTACCCCACTAATTACGAAGGTCAATTTTAAGGCGGGCGCCGTCCCATGTTATTTTTAAAGGACCATTACTATTAGTTTTGACTTTAAAATCTGAATGTGATTATTTGAGTCTATCAGAAGGGAAATTTACTAACTAACCAGTGGACCCATTGATTCTGCAGCTATTATTTTGGCTGACGTAAACTTTGTTATTCTCAGGGGATGGGGGTCTTTTTATGAGGGACATTCTATCTCTGTTTGTGTAAGCGGGGCTACTTTATAACAAAGGTTTTCCTGTACAAAACTATGAATAATTGTTTTTTTTGCATCGTATTGTAGACAGGTTTCCGCAGATATAAAAATAAAAAATTGTAAGATTAAAACTAGTTTTGTTGGCCTCGTATGATTTTTATTTTAATATTTGTGGAAAATTGGCTGTTATACATGATTTTTCGATATGGTTAAGAAACGGTTCTAGTCTAGCGGATATTAATTGTTGGAAAACGTTCTTTTTTCAACTTTGATGATGTTTATTTTTTGTTCCGGCACACATGAACATGAGCGTCTTTGTTTTAATTTTATTTCTTTTACTCAGTAAATCAGTAAAATTAAAACTAATTAAACAAGGATAATAAACTACAAAAGTAGCGAAGCTCATACATCAATAAATTTATCAAAATTATGAGCTAAACAAATAGCTAGACTATTGTTTAAGGGTTCTAAGGGATAAGCCAATGTGAGATAAACTGATCCTTAATGATTTGTACAAAACTAACCATTCCTAAAATCTTTTGGAGAAGCTCAGAAAATCACATTTTCAACAATTCGTTTTCATTAGATAAAAAACAGTTTTTATCCGTAAAGAAACTGGGACGGATAGACAGACAGAAAGATAGTGATAGAGTAGATACGCTACTAACATCATAAAGAAAGTAATTGTACATACTTTAAACTAATTTGCAATGTAACTCATTCGAAATTTCAGCAGCTATTTTCATTCTAAATCCTTTTAATAAAGTAACAGGATATTTTTCTGTCTATTTGTTTGTTTGTAGCCATGGATCTCGCTAACTGCGGACATTATATCATTTATTGGTCAGTGCATTCATTCAGTTAGAGGGGAGATGATGGGGTAAAGGGGTAGATTATTATTTTAGCCAACTACAAGTCTCTTTTTATTAGAGTAAATGATAATCTGTCGTAAGATCCAAGTAATAATAAATCCATTCTTAAAAATCTTATGAAGAATTTTTTCTGATGTTTTAATTTCTAACCTGCTGCGAAACAATGCGAATTAAACACAGAAATGTCTTCTAAAAATGGAGGGAGGGTGGTGGGGGGGGGGGATATTATAAAGCCTTAAATATCTTCGGAAGTCCTCCCCCCATTGCCCCCGCTACATGAGGGCGGGGCCGCTAGAAACTAGGGGAGCAGCCCGGG
>LS052272.1:0-10234 GCA_900241095.1 Acartia tonsa | reverse complement strand
ACAAAAGATAATTTGAGTATAAAATTGGGCAGTATTTGGCTTAGAATCAAGATTAACTTGTCTGTCTGTTTACACAATCATAGATAAAGTGGTGGGCAAAATATATATTTTTTTTTAATCAAACATATAAAAATGAAATTTTGAATCGAAATTTTTATGTTATATTTATTTTAGATTTAATAATAGCTTCATCCCAGCCTCTAAGTTTAGGTGCACTTATCATCTATTTATAAATTAACCTTTTGCTTATTTAATAGACCTAGATTTTCAAAATCATAAATTGCTTTGGTTTTAAATAGCTATCAAACATAATAATGATCATTTTAACAATCGTTTGTTTTAGAATCGCCAATTTAGCATAATATTGACAAACATATGTACTTTTTAGCACATTTTCCTATCTATTTATCTATATGAGACTATGCAAACCGACACAGTGTATTGTATAGGTAATTGTACATTTACAAGGATAATACTGTGAACAAGAAGCGCAGCAATGGCTGCAAGATCAAAAGAAAAAAATGTTGTGTCCAAAATAGTAAAGTAAGTGAACAAATGATTTTAATACATGTTACATTAATTTGATCCGATTAAAACATAACTTTAATAGAGAAATATACACAAAAAATTTGATTATTTTCTTCTTGGCATATTTATAAGTATTTTAAAAAAATAGATTTGGCCAATGAACTGACAGAATGGCCCTAGCTATAGAGATGCTCTGCTAACATGTGCATACAGAGTATTGAATTGAAATTTTGGTCAAAATAAGAATCTCATATCATGTTTACTTTAATTCTAAAGAAAAATAACTCCTTAACTCAATGTGTTTCGAAAAATTTTGATGACACTTTTGTTTGAACTGTTTCAATATTTAAGGTTTTTCGTCCATTAAGATCTCGGTAATGATTGAGTTCTCCAATTTATTTAAGATTCATATATCTGTATGGTTGGTTTTAGGCTATTTTCTGCGCCCTACCTCTAATTTGCTTGCAGAGCTACTAGGTGTTAGGGTCTAAACCACCAGTATTCAAATAAAACGAGTCAATTCATCCCTTTAAAATTATTAAAATTAGTGATAATCTAACTTGCGCCATTCTAGAGATCCTAATGTCCAGATTTAATATATATTACGTAACCGAAAGTAGTGAGTAGTATTATGTATCTAAATTGAATTGTGTGAAGAAAGTATAATCTGACTTTTACACCTTCTTCTTTATATATACAATCAGGGCCTAGGGATAACTCAAATGAAAAAAAAACAATATACGCCTAATTTCCTTCAGTTAAAAATACTTTATATTTATTTCAGCTTCTACATGTGCAATAACATTTTGTAATTAGTTACAAATAAAGAAAATAAAGGAAAATTTCAGCCATTTTTAAATAGCTAAAAGTTGATATAAAATGTATTATCCCTTTTCCCTGCATACAACTGGGAGACACAGATATAGACATAGGTGTCTTCATACAAACTACCTTAAATTACACATGCAAAATGGTATTTTTACTTTTTAAAAGGTTTGAATATGAATTAATTGATGCAAAAAAAAAACAGAAAAAAGAAATAACATTGAAAAAAAGGTAAAGTGATATTCAGTAAAAAAGAGAATATATTTATTCAAGATGTAACTTTAGAGGCAAATTTTTTTAAGAAAAAGTAAAAGGTAAGTCTACCCTAAAAAAACAAATATGGTTGCTTGTAAGTTGTGACGGACAGACGTTATTTTTTTTTACAAACCCTAGCTTTAGGAAAGTTGTACTTTTCC
Organism: Acartia tonsa; assembly: GCA_900241095.1. Classification (NCBI taxonomy): domain Eukaryota; kingdom Metazoa; phylum Arthropoda; class Copepoda; order Calanoida; family Acartiidae; genus Acartia; species Acartia tonsa. The sequence goes on along the minus strand of LS052272.1, from coordinate 8,465 downwards.
AACTAACACTTCTCTTAAATTATTTTTGTTAATCTGTAGACTAACCATAAAAAAAGGTTGTCAAATAATATGCAAATTTAAAGATTACACTTATTCGGTGACAGTTCTCTTTCCAGGGGGTAGGGAGAGGGGGAGGGGCATTGGGTTTCAAATGGACGCAAATTTGAATAAACTTTTAAGTAACGAAACTACTCTACTTCATCCGTTTCCCCTACGGCTATTTAATGTCCATCCGTATGTGAACCGGTCCATTTATTAGCCATGCGATAAAAATGAATAAAATGATCTCTTCTGCTGCTACTAGATATATGCTTCTGTAAATACAAGAAACTGCTTTATAACTTATTCTGTACATTGTTTCATTTCTATGCCTCGTTGTTTATAAATATATATACTCTTTTTCTTTAAAAAAAAAATTAAAGTAAGATCTTAATTTGTGGTAGATCAAATACTTTTTTGGCAGTTATAACTCAAAACAGCCAATTAAGTAAGCCTTTTATTAAGCAAAATAATCTTTGATTATTAAGATATTACCTAACAGTAATACTTTTTTATTCTACTGGTTATGTCACCGACCTTTGTCTGGAAGTACTAAAAATTCAAAGAATTGAATAATTGAACATTCAAAGTATTTTTATGCTTTTAAGATAGCAATCAAACGTATCTTCTTAAGCTCTTTAGTATGCCTCAATTACAAACTAGACATTTAGTTTTTTTCAGATATTTAGAGATATCAAATACTAAAATGTATCTTTTTATAGCCAAAAATATGATTTAATATGTATACATCACGAGCGCAGCAATATTAGTATCAATAAGGTAATTTTAAATATAATATTGATAGATCACATTTTTGTCAGATATTTGTAAGATTTCAGGTTTCAAATATTGTCATCCTTCAAAATACAAATACTTATGGTCAATTTACGTAATTGACATTCGGATTTACGTCTGAGAAGATATCTGCCCTACCAAAAATATGTTAAATGGGCTTTTCGTTTCTAATTCTTTTTGCAACTAATTGTTTTTAGCAGCCTGGCTCAAATATTTTAATTACTTTGACACACAAAGCCTAAAAAGCTTGAAGTTTACACAAATAACTCTTCTGGTTTTATAGGTGCCACAATAAACATTGCTGTTTTTCAGATTGGTAGAATACAAAATGATTTATTTTTACGATTTCGGAAAATAATGCAAAAAAAGCATTTTTCTTAAAAGGGGCAGAAAATGAATTTACTCTAAAAAGTTTATTTAACCAATCCAAGAAACGAAACGTATTTGAATCAGCCAATTCCTAGATACTTTATTTCAGGAATAGTTATTTATCTGATCATATTATAGACAGCTTTCCACGGATATTAAAATGAAAAAATTATCAGATTTAACCCAATTTTGTTAGTTACGAGGTGCCAAAGGCCTGGTCTAACAAAACTGCTTATTATTTTATGATTTATATTTCAATAATCGTATTGTTTGTAATACGATGCTATATATATTTTTTCAGATACCAATGGTTTCGAAGCCATACTGGAAAAATGTTAAATTTTTTATTGTTAAAAATATCTTGTAATCAAGAGGTTTAGTATATGTAATAAGCTTAGAATTAATATATATACATTCATACTTTACAATGGTATATAAGCCCATATTGTGTCACCCCTAAAATGAAAAGAGTTATAAATTCCTCTCGCGTGCACCACCAGACATGTTTATTTAAAAATATGGAACCTCACAACTATATGTGCTTTTCTAAAAGTAAAGGGATCGTTGTATTAAAGCTATTTTTTTGAGGGAAAAGATATAATGAGTTTCAAATTTTGCCAGTTGAGTTGGGTTAAAGTCCCACGAGATTAATGTGACTGAGCAATATCCTCAATAGATGGCATTTTCTCCCAATTTTTTTTCTGTGAATATTAATGACTTCTATGGCATTCTTATTATCTTTAATACTTTCCTTTACAAAAAATTGTCTTACCTTTCACCATATTGTTCTATATTTATCTTTTTAGAAAATAACTTTTTGTTTTTTAAAGATCAACTTTTCTCCCTGATATACCATATTTATACATGTTGTCTGTTTGCTTAAATCACTTTATTTCAGGAATTTTAAATAACTTCTTTGAGAGACAGAGAAAAGAGAGAGAGAGAGAAGGGGGGGGGGGAGGTATGGAAAGATAGAAATATGAATTTTATGGTTTAGCATATATGTTGTGTTGAACTTGGTGGTTATTGTGAAACATGCAGGATCTACTAAAAAATAATAAGATTTTGATGTATTTTAAAATGTTGATGGTTAAATACAAAATGAGTCCCCTGGCAAAATTAAATGAGGTGGATATGCCATCATAGTGGTCCATCCCCATCTACGGCACTACATCCCCCTAAAACAGCCAAGGAGGTGTCAAGCAACCCCCTTTGGAAACCTTTAAAAATTATTTAAGAGCAAAATATTAGTAGCCCTCATTGTGTTGCGTACAGTGTAGTGTGTACCGTGTATTTTCGCTTGGTATGTAAAAACCAAGAAAAAATATTCAATTTAAGGTTCAATAAAGTTATTTAAAAGAAATGTACACAGTTGTATTTAAGTAAGACAGTAAGTATAAAGCCAGTTGTCTATTTTAAGGAATCCTGCGGCTGACCGTCAACTGACTGCAGCTACTAAAAAGTATTCAATCTAGAGAAGAGAGAGAAATTTTTCATATGACTTAACCAGGCGGTGCCTGTAAAAAAAAAAAAACATGCGGTACTATAACCCTGCGTGATTACCCAGAACTTAGTATAACTTGAAGTTATAAACAAACAAACGGAATATTCCACCCTCCCCCCTTATCAAATATTATTTGCAAAAAATATGACGAGAGGTTTAAGATGTACAAAAACCACAAATGAGATCTATTAGATAAAATTGACTCGCACGGAAATTGGAAGGTATTTATCAGTTGTAAAAAGTAAATATTTGTATAAATATTACAAAACGCCAGGGATATATGGATGGATAAATAGAATCCCATGGCTATGGCGTTACTCATACCACATCTGCTTGTTGACGAGAAGGTGATAGGTTTAAATCCTAGTACAACGCCGTGTCATGACTAGACGTTAAGATGTTTCCTACTGCTGCTATTTCAACTGGGAAAACATAAATAGTTTTCGCCAGGGGAATTATTTGCTTCCTAACAGGTGCAACTCATTTCAATACACACACAGCTAGGACTTTCAGACAAAGGTCATGTAATCAAGGGTTGGTTGTCTGAAGGACGAATGACCGTATTATCATGCACTTAATTAGCATGATTTGGTTCGGAGATACACAAAAATAAGATTTCGTGGTGTATCCCGTTCCTTGTAGGTTATCAAGGTTATATTAGATACATATTGATTTCCTTGGAGTAAATTGATAACTCTCCATTAACCTATGCCTGCATCCATGGAAATATATGTAATGATTTTTTTTGTGAAATATTGATATTGCTACAAGATTTATTTAACAACAATGGTATATTTCATAGTTAATCCGAATTGTTTGGTAATTTTTTTTGTCTAGAAGAAAATGATAACCTATTGTACACCAGATATAATAACTCCCACGACAACCAACCATTTCATAACACGATTATTGTCTGGAAGTCCTAACTGTATATGGCAATAAGTTGCGCCTGTTTTAGGCCAAGGTATTCCATACACTCTTAGATTAATGTCGCAACTCTGACATAGCAGTAATAGGTACTGACACGGTTCAAGTTGCGATTCATACCACCTACCTCCCCAACGACGAGGGGATGAGCTACGTGCTACTTTAGTCGCAGGTTTATTCAGTAATATAAAAGGATTCTGTAATTGTAACCCATAAGAAATCTAATGATTTTATGAAATGAACTGACGAAAAGTTTTCTTTGTGTGTCATATCTCCATCTTATTCCATGATACTTGCGGGTGAAGACTGGTACTCTGCAGAAATAAAGGGGACAATGGGCTGACAGTAGTTTCCAAAGATTTATAATACCATTTTCTTTTTCGTTTGCTTAATAACTTTTCTTGAATTTTCATTAGTTAGTTTCAATCGTTTCAACCAAATTGTAATCTACAGAAGAGGTAAATCATCATTGAGGATAAACATTAATTTATCGGTTTTTGTCTTATCTTATTAGATCCCTGGGTATTCTGACATATCTTTAATTCCTTGTGGAAATCATAGTTGAATTCTGCCACAGTTACCATACAATTAAGTTATAATGTCACTCTGATAAAGAGGCTTTGAAACCCGTCAAAACTGTCCTTGAAGCGAATTGTTGAAATATATCTGATTGTTATGACATCTTCATATCTTAGTGCTCATTCAATACCCACAAGATTCTTTAAATAAAAATTATTGTATTCTTGTACTAGCGGCTACGCCCCTAGAGGCCTCTAGGGGATAATTTTTTATAGGGGCGAATACTCTTGGGAGGGTGGTGGTACCCTCCCCCAAAATAGTAATAAACCTTCCCGAGACCTATGAGAAGGTACCCTGTTAAGGAGAGCCCGATCGGTTTAGCGGTTAGCGAGATCCTTCGGTACACACAAACAGACAAACAGACAGACAAACAAACATCCTGTTACTTTATTATAAAGATTTATTACAATATATACTTAATTATTGCCTTCAGTTTTATAAATGTTTTTTAAGCGCTACAAGATTGTTTGGTTGGTTATAGTTTTCAGTTCATAACAGAAAAAAATCATACATCAAACATTTTTTATAAAACTGTATAAAAAAATCCTTCGTTTGTCATTTAGTGTAATGTTTTGTCGCATGCGTATGATGCTTAATAATATTTATGTAAAAATCTAATATTCAATTCATACAAAAATCAACTCTTGCTTAAATACAGATTGTTGAATATCTTGTGGCTGAGATTGCAGGGATTTAACGGGATAGGACAAAGATGTACTTCACCAATCATGATAAACAAAATTTCGTCGTCAGTATATTAAAGAATACTTTTTTTATTTTAAGGGGTTTAGCTATCTCCAACTCTTGATAAAGAGCCCCTAAATGGTAGGGGCACAGCTTGATTAAAAATCAAACATGACCTATATACTTAATTGCTAATGGTAGCTACATATTCATATAAAAAGCTTTACTGATGAAAATGAAAGATAAGAAAGCAAGGTTTGTTTAGCGTAACAATTGAGTATGGCCAGATTTTTAAATAATAAACCCTGTACATTGGCTTCTCCAGGAATTTCAAGAAAAAAATTTGATCTCGGGTGGAAAAAATTTGATTTGTCAGTCAATTTTTCTCTTGGGATGGACCTGCAAACCTAATGTCTTAAAATTTCAGCCGTCTTATATATCTTATTACGCATATGGGCATACACACACATTTATTTAGATTGATTTTTATATATAATTTGTTTAGATAAATTTGGTAGTTTCTCTTACAAAGAAAATGTACCACAAACATTTTGTTCTTGTTTAAAACTTTTTTTGAAAGGTTAGGTTAAACAATTGTTTAAAGAGTCCCACAGGGATAGTAACCCGTTGAGATAGAGTTTTGGAGAGTCAGAGCCCCGGAAAAAGTCGATAATGTTGTGGAGGGAGGGGGAGAGCTGAGGTTGGTTTATTGCATGAGTGAGAGCACAAAAAGTGTTTAAAATGTATTTAAATATACATAAACGAAACGTGATTAAAGTGGTCTATATTGCATGGTCTTTCTGGCAAGATCAGTGCAAACTGTGGTTACCTTTGCATAGACCCACCCATTTTAAATTATTTTTAAACTCATAAATAAGGGATAATCAATGGAAAATTTTCTGATAACTAACATAATTGCCCTCTCTTTTTTTTAAAAAATACATTGAAAATAAGGCAGGGTTATTTTCCCCCCGAACTAATCTCTGTTGGGTGCCTTTACCTGCTGATACTTGACCTTCTAGGGCTGCCCAGTACTGATAATAACCTAACCTAACCTGCTCTAATGTAATAAACATAAAAATATACCCCTTCCCTCCTATTTACAATTTATATTAGAATATAAGGGAAGGGTACTTTTTTTAAAGTTTGTACAAGGCACATATTCCAACATTTTTCATTGTATAACTTTGAAATTCATTTAGCATAATATCTCTTATTCCTGCATGTTCACACTATTTACAATTAATTTATTATAACAGACATATTAAATTAATATTAAAGTAGTTTTGCTTCTAGCCGTTTAGGTCTCTGTAAGCTAAGGGAGTAGACTTTTAATATTTTTTTTTAAGGACCAACTCGACACCTCTAAGGGTTTTAAAATTTTTAAAGGCTAGTAATTTAAACGATCTTTAGCAATTATGAAGACAAGTTTCACTTCTTAAACAAAGTAATGCGTAAAGAGATATAAATAGTTTCTGCAAAATCTTTATAAAATTATCTTTATGGTTAACTAACAGATGATGTGAAATTGCAAAAAAAACATGAATTCAAATATGTCTATTGAACATAAGCATGCAGAGTTTGAAAACAATTAATTCTATCCTCTCCCAAAATAAAAATTGTATTTGCTTAAACATTATCTTTAAATTACATCAGTAGCTCATAACCCATGCAAATAAAATAATTTTAATCTAAAGATAAAAATATATTATCTTTGTCTTCTGACTTCAAAAAACAAAAAGAAGTCTTTGAGATCTTAAGTTGGAGACGTCTACACAAAACCAGGACCAATAAAGATTCAACAGGATATGTATATAATGATTTATTGTGTTACTCTACACTATTACAAAAGTCCTGAAAATACAAGATCAGTTAATAATAAAAAAACATTAAAATATTCACATAGTATTAATATAATTTGCTGTTTTAAGACTTTGGGGACTTTTATGAATCTTTATTATTTATAGGTTAAGAAACTCTGGGTACTTTTTGTTTATAAAAGAACATTACTTGGCTTGACAATCATGTAAAAATGCATAAAAATAGGTATATGAAATAGAAATACAAGTATATGAAATCAGAATTAAATGCTTTACTTAGCAGTTAGCTGGCTAAAATGCCATAGAGAAAATATATCATTTTACCCTATATACCACACTATTCTGTTCAAAGGATCCCATTCGTACCTGAAGATTTTCATGGTGAAACCCCTGGCTTACTAGTAAAAGCTCCACTCTTGGTCTCAAAATATGTTATTTCTTCTCTGTTTAATTTCGAAGTGCAATAACAAAAAAAAGATGCCACGCTACATTCTCAAAAAGGACGCTATCAAACAACCAATGGCGATATTTTCTATAAGGAAAACATGGACATAAAATCAGAAATTAATTTGTGGTTGAAAAACCAAAGCTTCCTCGACAAGAGGACGAGGCTTACTTATATAAAAGGATGAAAGAACTAACCTTAGAGAATCTCTACCACCAAGAGCAAACATATTGGCAACAAACGCAACCAACGTAAACACATAGCGCGACTCCATTTTAATCTGTAATCAAGTATTTCAAACTAATAAAGTAATTATTTACACAGAAAACTAAAAACAAACTACTACATTTTAAAACAAATTTAGAATTACAACTAAAGTTAGAATATAACAAAAATATCTTATTTATATAAATCAATCGATCAATAAACAAAGTTGTTATCATGATAATTGAAACTAATCCTCTACAACAGGTGGGTTTGGCAAAGATCTATGATGCCCATGATGACAACTCATATATTGAACTATGGTTTAATTTTTGTTTTCATAGCAATCTCCAATGGAGCCTCCCGACAAGAAATATAAACATCTTCTAAAAACTACAGTAATTACCTTATGAATTGGAGTAAATAAAATTGCAATATTTTTCTTTTTAATGCTGCTTGGCTGGAGATTGCTATGAATACAAAAATTGGACTATAGTTCAATATATAAGTTGTCATCATGGGAATGCACTTTGATAAGATTTGCTCACCATCACTACCCGTAGGAGCATCTTAAAGTCAATCATCCTTAAAATCAAGATTTTAAAATGGATTTTTTATAACACATCAAAAAACATTTTTGTATACTTTGAGGGTAATTTTTATCTTTAACATGTATTTAGCTTCATCCATAAGACTGGAGGTCAGCAACTGTCCTCTGAAGTGACAGGGGTTGAATTTCTTTTTTTCTAATATTTCTTATTTAGAAAAATCATTAATTTCTACCCTATACCATATTTCATAAAAACTAATGCATAAATCCCTTTAAAAATCATTAATTTATCAGAATCAATCTTTAAAAGAGTAGAAAAGTTAAAAATCACTTTTCCGTTGATTTGTTTTGGATTTGCAGTTTTTCCCCCAAATGCTGTTTTTGAGATCTTGTGCAACATTGGTGCTGATTAATAAAAAATTAATGGTGGAAACATGTAACCAAAATACGCATCTAAATTTCATTTTTACAGTAAAATCATCCTAAATGAATAATAAAGCTGCTATTCTGAAAATTCAGATTTGCCTATTTTTTTGGTTCGCAGTTTAT
>LS052271.1:0-13569 GCA_900241095.1 Acartia tonsa | reverse complement strand
TTATTGGGGACTTAATTCAAATTTGGGCTCTGCAGTCTGATTCTATAGGTGTCCTAGTATATTTTTGACCCCCCATTAAAAAATAGGTTAAAACAGTTTAAAGATGATCCCCCACCCCCTTGTATCAGAAATTAACTGAAAACAAAGGGTGCAAGTTCCCCTATACCTTAACAAACTAAAACTTTATTTGGATAATGCTGAAGCACTAGATCTCAGTAATGGCTACTCTAATTAGGTATAAATTTTAGGGTAATTTCATATATGTCTGTCTGTTGGTAATTGTTGGTTGTCTTCAGAAGAATTATTTTTATGGGAAAAGTCAATTTCTTTAAAGATTTATTAGAAATATATGGATTATGTGAGTTTTTTAGGTCATCAAGAAACAGAAGAACATGAAGATTCCATAGAAATCATAATTCAATTAGATAATGAGTTTTCTCACAATAAAGATTCATTTGAAGGAGTGCATTCAGCAGCACTGACTCTTAATATTCCAAATGACATAGACATGATACATAATGTTAGTGGGGATGAGTTTAGGAGTCTTAAAAGTCTTCATGAAGAAAAGAGTTCAAATAATGAGATCATAGCAAAGAATTCCAACAATAAGGTATTTATTACCTATTTATGATAGCACATATCTCAAAATTTGTAGTACCTAATGATTGTTTTCAGTTATTGATATTTAGTTTAAATTTTTTCAAAATTTAAGGGTATCCATGGTTGCTGGCGAAGGTCAGATAAGTAAGTTTGAATTTTTTTGTTTTATCTGCTATAAAATAGACATAATAATTGCTAAAGGGCATCTTCAACCTTTCAATAGAAATTGCCCAGAAAAAAATTATTAAAAAAGATTCCATGTGGTGGGTGAACCCCTTTACAAAAAATTCCCCTTTGATTCTAGAAAACTTCAAGGAGTAGCTGCTATTTTTAAGTGAATAAAATTTAACCCTTAGAAACATAATCTTAATTCTTAATTTTAGGTTCAGGATGCTGCAAATTCTCACATTAAGTAATATAATGTTTTTCTTACTTGATGTTTGTTTACCAGCTTGGGATATCATCAGTGATATCATGGTGCTTGAGTTGTATTGGAGAAAGGCAAATTTCACTTGGGTAAATAAGTAGTAATATTTGTTAGTGATAAAAGCAAGAATATATGTAAATATTTGTGTTTACTTAGGATGATTCTTATGAAGATAAGGAGACAAAAGGTAGTAAATATTATTTAGATAAGTTACAAGCATTTTGTAATCTTGCTTGAAATAAGCCTTGTATTATTCATACCAATCAATAAAATATCCATGTATATGTCTGTGTGCAGCCTAAGATCTTGCTAACCACTGGACAATTCGTTCCAGTAAAGATTCTTACAGGTACAGGAAACTCTTTTGGGGGAGAGTACACATGCCCAAGAGAATTCCCACTGCCAATTTTTGATTTTTGTAAAAACCATAATAAATATGAAGGGTTGCCCCCTAAAAGCTTGAATTTTAAGACATTGCAGAAAAAAAACTAATGAATACAGTACAGCCTCCAAGAAAAGGTTTTAGATTTTTATTGTCTTGGTTAGAACATAGGTGAAATAATAATTCCCCTTGTTAAAAATGAAATGAAATTAAACCTGTTATGTGTCATATCATTTAAGGCAACATGATAGAGAGTAATAAGTATGACAATTTTGGTGGCCCCCAAATGTATTCACTTGGTTTTATAGCATCAGGTATTAAATATAAACAGAACATCTCACCATTATTAATAAGAATTAGAGACATACAAATGAAAGCATTTTTTTTATTTCAGTAATCATACTGATTCTGCCAAGTCTATCACTTATGGTTGACAATATTTTAAACAACAAGATAAGCATTACAAAGCTTTTGGTGGCTTTTGCTTATCAGCCTGCTATGATTTTGAAGGTTGTACAGAAATTAAAGACTGATTTTAAAAATATGTAATTGTATTTGTGTTGTGTTACTTGAATGAAAATTAGTGATCAGGATCATGTATTCAGGGATTCAGATGTTTTCTTTCACCAGAAGACCTTGATATGAGAAAAAAGTATCAGAAAACAAAAGTATATAATAAATTAAAGTAGAAAAATTTATATTTCTTGTTTTAAAGATCTATTTTTAAAACTTATTGTCTATTTTTAGGTTTATGAATTAACCCTGGAATCATCAATGCAGTTTTTAGTTCAATGTGGGATCTTACTGTTTACAACTTATAGCATTGAACCATCTAGCTTTCATACAACTCAGAAAAGAGATTTTACTGAAATTAAGAGCATACTCACTTCATTCTTTGCTATCCAGTATGGATTCAGTAGTTTCATTGTAAACGTCATATCAGAGAAACCAAGCATACTATTGAAATTTAGACTTATGATTATAAGTACTTATGATATTATTCCAAGGTAGTTTCTTACAATATAAGACAAATAAACTTGGGTTTATTTAAAATTGAAAACTAAATTTTAAATACACTATTATTTACCAAAACATTATTTTAGAATATCTACATTTTCTAATCTTTGACTACAATTGCATGGGGAAAAAATCATATTATATTTCAGATTTGCAACCCTACTCAGCATTATTATCCTTAGTCTTGAATGGAAACTCGGAGTTCTTGTATCAACAACATCTTTATGCTTAGCTCTATTTCTCATACCAGTACTTGCTACATTCTTAAACAAATATAGAAAAGACCCAATTACATTAGCTGATAGAACAGTTTTTTTCAATCCTACTCCTATCTTAGCACTCACTGAGGCACATAAGGATGGAGAGTTTGAAAAGTTTTCAAAACCAAGAATGAAAAACAAGTTTGTAAGCCTCATTATCATATCTGTGATCATCACTGTTGAAAACCTTAGCTATATCTTTTTCCCAAAAAGAGATCGATGGTAAGGGCCAAGGCTTTAAAATTTTAGGATTTAGGATCCTAAATTTTAGGATTGGAGTTCATATTTTGTTGGACATAATGGCCGTCTTTGCCGTTTATTTTTGTTCTTGTCTTGTAATAAAAACTAAGATTCAATAAATACTGAAATAAAAAGAATTTTCAAACAATTTCTCAGCAGCGTGAAATGGATTTTGCCAGGGGGATACATGAAGCACACCTAGAAATTCTTCTATTTGTTACCAAAAAAAGTTTTTTTACTTTTTTTTCATTCTTTTTAGAAATCAAATACATTTTGTTAACTTGAAGTTAAAACTATTTTCAGGTGGGACTGTGTAACAAGGTCTAATAATATCTCAGGGCTTTTGAAAGTTTCCTGGGTGGTTATTGGAATCTGCCTCTTCATTTCATCACTTGAAATGATTCCGTTCTTGAGGACAAGAGAGTGCTGGGTATCATTTCTTTACATGAAGGAAGAAGAAGGAATAAATTCAGGTACTATAACTTAAGCCTTCAGCAATATTTGGTTCAGAATGAAATGTAAATTCTATAGAATTTCCATCAAAAAAATTATTTATTAATAAATAATTTAAACTACATATGTGACGAATTTTCTGTATAACCTAAAAAGGCAATAGGTTATTAAAAGGTAGAAATATTTTTCTGGGGCATTTTAGGAATAAAGTGTATTTATTATGTTTTTTTTCAGAACAAGATATGCATGGTCATAAAAGTTATATTTCCATGGTAAAAATTATAGCAGCTACAAGCATTAACTTTGACAAATGCTTACTTTACAAAAAAAATGATTATATTATTTTTTTTTTTAAATATTCATTATTATTTCAGGGATTTCAATGGAGGAAGTGAGCAAAATTTATTCATATTAAACATATTTTTAAATTAAGTATAGTTCTAATTGCATGAATATGAAAATTTAAATTTTTTTTAATAGATATATTTCCGTTGATGCAGCACTTTATGTAATATCAGGTATTTAGAAACTAATAGATACAAAGTAATTTTACAACTACTGTTGGATTCACTTTGAGATAAGAGGGGCTTTGTCCCAGAAAAGGATATAGAATTGTTGCATAACCTTGTGCATTCCCATGTTTTTTTTTCTGCTGACTAACATAACAATGCACCCATTATTACCCTCTTGTATGACTTTACCCTCTTACTATGGATGAGCGTATTGCTAAATATCTGAGGACTATATTAGCAACATAAATTGACAATAAAATTTCCTCTGTCACAATACCCACATATTCTATATCCATTGTCCCAGGATGTGTTGTTTTATATAGGATGTTTGATACTCTGTTTTTCTATTGGCGCACTTGTCATGTTCCATGATACCAGCAATGTAGGATCATTACAAGAGGGGACAAACATAACACCAGAGGAATTAGACAAGTTTATTGATGATATCAACATTTTTATAGATAGGTAAATGAAAAAAAATTTGTTTACATTAACCAAGATTAAGTTATCATTTATTTAGAGAAAACAGTGTATGTGATTTTTTGAAAAATTCCACAGAAAGTTTTGGTATGTATATGTCCAGATAACATTAATTTTAATATATTTTTTATTACAGTAAGGTAAGATAAGGGGAAAAACAAAAGTACATGAAAAGAAAAAAATAATTTTCCTTTAATACTTCTATTCATTAAAATGTTAAAAAAATATGGTTTACATATCACATCTAAATAATTTACATTTGTTTTTTTGGTTTAATTATGTGAACGTTTTTTTTAAATTTCAAGTGGCCAGTGCACTGCATGAACTTTTAAAAATCCAAGAATTCACACTAGCTGGACATATTGTCACTTGCAAACCACAACACAAGATTAACATCAAAACAGGGTAAAACCTTTTTTATTCACTAGCATCCAAGGACTCTGCATTCAAAGGGGTACTTAAGAAGGGGCCAGAGAAATCAAAACCATCTCAAAGCTTAAATCCAATTATTAAATAGCCTTAACTCTATGTGTATCTTCTCTTTTAAGGAGTTCTGTTGTTATGTTTTATTGAAATATTTAACTTTTTTGAAGCATTTTTGAAAGGTGTAAAAAATATTTACTCTGACACCTGAATAAGCTTAAAGATAAGATTATCAACCCACACAAATTTATAATCCTTGCTACATTACATAAAAATATAAATTACAATAAATTAATATCCATTTAAAATCATTCAAATTATCTAAACAAAAAGTTTTAAAACATTTGTTTAGAGAAAAAATAAAAGTTCTGACTGCATTCCACTCTACAATTGAATCATGTCAAAACAAGGCTAAAGAAAATGATGAGTGTTATAAACTAATTGATAAATTGACAACTGTGTATGGAGAAGATATTGACTTCAGGAATGATAAAGGTAACACTGAGAAAAGTCTTTTACAGTAATTTTATCATTCAATTTAAAAAAAATCTTCTTAACTAATTTCAACAATCATGAATAATGCTTGATTATGAATGTATCAAAAATGGTGACATGTTCTGATATCATTGACGTACCAAGCCATTTAAAATCAGAATATTGATTAGGTGAAACACCATATGTATTTTCTGGTAAAAATACACGCATAAAGTCTATTTTGACAAAAGCTGGAGCAGATACTACAATACCAAGATTTGATGGATCCAACTATTTATCAGAGTCAAACCATACTTCAGCAGTTTGTTCAGGTGAACATAAACTTCTGAACATTCTGAAAATAGGCTCTACTACATAAAAGTTGAACAATTTTAGTCCTCCACTACAAAGGAACCCTGCAAGAAATACACCGCTTTAACTGCTGAAAGACTGCCACGAGTAGACCCAATACCCAAAATTGAAGCCTTTCAAAATGTTTTTTTAGTACAATGAAAGTTTTGAAAGATTTTCATTGCTTAAGATAGAAATTTCCATATTTAATTACGTCGTCTAGAAGCAAAATTAAAAGCTTATTTTTGTCAGAAACTTAGGCTGCCAGTATTTGATAACATTTTTACAATAAAAACACCCCTTTTCATGGTCAAAATCTGTTAAAAAATTTGGTTTAAATTACATTTGTAAGCGTAAAATCATAGTGGGAAAAAGTGAAACTAATTTAAGTAATACAGATGCTTATCTGTGATTGGTTGTTCAGGGGTCTTAGCGCGGACTCAGCCTTCTGATTGGCTAGAAATTCTAAAAGCTGACATTCTCACACTCTCAGCACAACTTAAATTAAACTGAATTTTTTTAATGATTTTGACTATAAAGAAGGGTGTTTTTATTGTAAAAATGTTATCAGTTACTGGCATCCTAAGTTTCTGCCAAAAATAAGCTTCTAATTTTCTTTTGGGTATTGGGTCTACTTGTAGCAGTTTTTCAGTAGCTAAATTGGTATATAACTTGCAGGGTTTCTTTAACCAAATATGAACCCTAAGTACACCTATGTTTTATCAGTCCTTGTCTTAATAGAATATTTACTATTGGTGCCTTTATATAGTATTTAAAAAAGAGTTCAGAATGAGGAGGCCATATTCAGTACTAGTTAAGCCAATTTCAAATGAAGAAAGATCATTTTTAAATTTAAGGTGTAAAAGTAGGTGGTTACCTCAAGACCTAACCTCCTTTATAAGTCCATCCGAATATTTAAAATTTTAGTATCATGAAAAAAAACTTACAAATCATTTAAAATGTGTATTAGTTTCAAATAGTTAAATATTTAATTTCATTTTAGTATACAGCATTGAGGTTACTGATATTTGCAGCAACAATGCAATATCCAGTGATCAGTCTCCCCTAGATCATTGCCGTTCAGGTAACCATATTGAGTTCAGAAAAGATGAATTATCGAAATGTTAGTATTATTTTTCAATTAAAATTTGTTCCACTTTTGTCATTGAAGAAACCAATTAGATTAAGTATTTTATTAATTTCTAAATCTTACTTTTTAGGGTGTAAACCTTTTTCTTATAAGGGCTACGCTGCTTGTGTGAAAAAATGGATGATTAGAAGATACAGGTTAGTAACAATAAGTTTTGTTTTTTAAAAATATTACATGATAAACAGAGTGATACACATAAAACTGGGGTTTTATTATCTTTAAAAGTGTGGTCGCAATCAAGGACGTCCAGGGGGAAGGGGGTAAAGTGGTGATAAACAATTTTTTTGGGGGGTAAATATCCCCCAAAAATTAATAATCCCGAGAAAAAAAAATTCCTGCATGCTTCGTGCACTTTATTACTTCCACTTTCAAGATCATGATCAAGACCACCAAAAATCAAAAGACCATATATTGCCAACAGATTAAAAAAGTTCTGAACCAAGATAAAAATACATGTTATAGTTTGCATTGGCCCTTTAATTAAACAATGCACTGGGTGTGTCTAAACAATGTCTATTCAAAGAAGTAAAATTTTCTAATTATTAAGAAAAAAATGTTTAAATCAAAATTGATTGTCTACCTTCCATAAATAGATCAATCAAACATTTCAGTAATTATCAAAATATCAAATCTTTATCATAGTAGCAATTTATCTTGGCATGCTGCCAGGTGATGGTACCCTCCCCAAAACTAGTTAAAAACCTTACAAGGACCTATTTGAAGCTACACTTTAAAGGAGAATCATATTGGTTAATCAGTTAGCAAGACTTGTGAGTTGATTTTTGTGTTTTTTTATGTATAGGAATGAGATACTACTAAATATTTTATAGTACTTTATTATTAGGTACTTTTTTACATTTTTAAATTACCCCCCCACAAAAAAAATTTTACCCGGGGGCAAATTTTTTTAGGGGGTGTAATTATCCCCCGAACAGTTTATGGGGGCAACAGAAACCCCCCCCCCCTTAGCAAAATTTACCCCAAAGGGAAAAATTTTGGGGGAGGTAAAAAAAATTTGCGGCTCGCTTTGCGTGCCATTTTACCCCCCTCCCTTCAAAAAGTTTTACCCCCCTCCAAATAAAAAAAGCTTATAGGCCCCTGGTCGCATGATGTGAGTATAGTAGCCATAGTTTCTTAGTGTTTGGACCTAAGTAGTAACACAGAATAGGGTGGAATAGAAATGAAAATTATATAATTATAGTGGACCAATTGAAAAGATTTGAAGCATGCGCATTAGAATGTACTATAGAGAATGTACTATGATATGTAAAAATTCAGAAAAAGACAAAAAGCAAAAGTACATTAGACAAATATGACAAAAAAATATGGGAGCTACTGTTTATTACCTCACCGTTGCATAGTATGGCAGGTGTCCCAAATTAAGTTACCGTAATGGAGAACGCAGATGAACTTGGGATAAGTGTTTTACTGATATCATGTAAGTGAGTTTGGGGTATTTAAACCACTCAACAATGATAGGTATCTGGTTTATAGTAACAAAAAATGCTCTATGTGAAAAAAGTAACACAAGAAAAATTAAGATAAATCTTGCATTTTGCATGAAAAAATCTTAAAATATCAATATTAATTTAGAAATAGGTCTAAGAAAAGGACTATTATAAGTTTAAGATGTCCTAATCAATTCCTGGTTATAAGTAGTAGTAAGGGTATGGGAGTACTTAAAACAAGAGTGAGAGATGGAAAAATTACTTTTGTTGATCTCTTATCAAATTATCATTAAGTGAAAAGGAAACCAAACCAAAATTCCAAGACCTCTAACTCTAATAGGAGCCCATCTTGGGGGGAACGAAATTGGTTTGGGGAGGAGGTTCATTTTACATACTTGACTTTTTTTTTCTAGAAGAATACTTGAAAGTTGGATTGACAGATGCCTTGCATACAGAGTAGATGTATTCAGATGTTAATGAATATTTTGATATGTGATTGCTTATCTATCTACACCTACTTTTATAATCATTATGTTATATATTTTATACATGAATAAATATTAAATATTGATAATTGGATTTTAATTATTGAGCCTTTTTATTTTCAGTTAAAAACAAAACCAAAAAAAAGAGATGGATAATTCCTCATTTTTATGACGACACAAGGCTGATTTTTGAGTCACTTTGTCCAGCTACTACTTTGCCCAATCCATATATGTTTTTTCACCCAGCAACTTTATCTATTTATATACCAAATAAAAAATTTGGATTGTGAATTTCTAGGTCGACTTTAAACCAGGAAATAATTATATATAACCAACAAGCAAAATAGATATAAAATAATATTTAGTTGACAAATTGTTGTCCCTCGAAATCACGAAAAACCATAACAAATATTTTTTTTCTCTCAAATTGATTGAGTTTGATACAGCAATAAATTTATCATTGTTTGCTAAAAATTCTATAAATCCCCCCCCTACTTTTATATCCTCTCATAAAATGCTTTTGTTATATATAACGCTTTTGTAAATAACATGAAATTTCAATGTTTTTTATTTGCAGTTTTATCTTTCTTGTTGGTCCTTACATTGAATAAACATTATTTTAAATATTAATTATTATTATTTATATTTTTTCATAATATTAAAGTATATTATACATAAAGTTTATCATTATTTATACAAATATACATTATAGATGTTGATCTTAAATAAAACTATTATACTATGTAATAGCATTTACAAAGATACAATTTGTTCATTTTGTGCTCAAAAATATATTTATTACAAAATCTTTTCATGAAAGTTTAAAACCTTAAATCTAAAGTTGAGTATTAATTATTTCTTTATAATACATAAAAAATATACATTTCAAATTTTACATGAAGTAAGCCTAAATGTTAGGCCTTAATTACATAATTTTATAAACATCAAAAGTTCCTTATATGTACATAACAAAGAAATATTTAATATAATTTTTTTTACATTTTTTTAAAAGAATGGAAAAAAAAGATGTATGACAGAAAACAGTTGCAACATTTAATACAAAGCTTTAAATACATTTTTCTTATATACATCTTCTTTTTATATTTTTCCTTAAGACACTTATAAATTCTACACTTTTAATTAGATAATAGACATTTAACTCAACGTATTATAGACAGTTTTCAGCTTATAGTAAAATAAAAGATTAATTCAAGTTTTAACTGGGCCAAAAAATTGTATCGATTTTGTTATTATTTACTTTTTCAATTTTGAAAATTGTCTATAATACGATACGATTCATGGTTTATCAGTCTGTATCAGAACCGGTTCTAATCCAGCGGATATTAATCGGTTTGAAAGCCATACTAAAAACATATTTCCATTGCGTTTTGTTACTTATTTCTCTTTTAATCTTCTCTCCTTACTACTTTAGCAGGTAAACCACCAACAAAATGGTTCATTTCTGGAGTCAGTCGGAGCTCTGACTCCATTTTGTCTCCACGTTCAATCTAAACAAATATACAGGCTGTTTTATGTTTGTTAAAGGGACAAAAGTATTGCCTTATCTAACCCACTTACACTTGCCAGATATAAGTTATAAAAATATCATTTTATTCATTGTCTTGTGGACTTTGGAGTTTAATATCATAAATTTTTTTTTATGGTTTTCAAGAATTTAAGGGATAAGGGATTGGACAATGGGCAATTAATTCGAGTTCTAAATATATTTTTCGACATATAATCTTCAAAACCAGCATTTATCTTTAAATCTTAAGAAGAAAATTTTTTTTCAGCCTATCAATATGATCTTGTTTTAAATTTTGTTCATATTGAACATTATTGTCTGCTAGTGTTTGTGTTGATAACATAGAGAAAATAATAAAAGAGAGGAATCAAGGTATTTGGAGCACTAAATTAGGCAGTGGGCTAGAGGCCTGTTTTGCGCTATTGCCGCGGTAAATTTCATTATCATTTTACCACATTACAATATTAGGAGTATAATAACCCTGTATCCCTGTATAATATACAAAAATATTACACTGAAAAATTGTTACTTTTTGAATAGATTTATAGTATAGATGTATAAAAAGATTAATAAAGGCTTCCCAATTGCAAGGACCTAAAATTCTGCAGACGAGAATAATTTCATTGAACTTTGCTTTCTAAATTCAGCTGTTAAATGCCCGGCTGTATTTACATTTTTGAAAGATCCAGCTGATAGCAAAGACCCAACCCAAAGACGTCACAAGGCCCTTGAAAAAGGAAAAGGGTTACACAGATATTTATCACTCTATATATATTACTTAAATACTTTTTGTTACCTTATGATTTCTGAGAAGATTTACCAATCCAACTTTTATAACCATCAGGGCGTACCTACAAATAAAGAAAAAATATCTATTCAAGCTGTTTATAGTGCCTATAAAAAACAGAAGTCATACAATACAAATGACCAATGATAGACCAATACAGAGACTAATTTAACAATGGCAGGCCAATATACATTTTAACTGACCATGGGTAGGACATTATAACTTTATTTTTATAGGCACTATGTACTTATGTATAAAATGAAAATATTGAAGTTCTAGCAGTAAGTTTAATGTTGTTTTCAGTTTGTTATTTATTACTTTTTGGTCAGCTTAGGTTAGGTAATGTTGGTTACTGGGTAGCCACACAGAGCAAGGGCACCGTTGCTATAGGCCCCTCCAGGGTTACAGTCCCCCCTCCCAATGGTTAGAGAAAGAAAAGTTTTTAAAGGGGGATATGGTCTTTCTATGCTTGGTAGGCACTTTGAAAAAAAACCCAATTATTTTAAGTATTGAACAGTAAAATTAAATATTAAATGTATGGAAAATGTTTTGGTCAAAAATAGAATTGACTAATTACAATGCAAAATTATTTGACGAACATTCAGAAAATTATATAGATGAATTTATGATGCCTTAATTATTTGTTGCCATTTATGTATTATAAACAGCTTTCCGCGGATATAGAATGCACAATTATAAGATTAAAACCATTTTTTTTTAGCCCCGAAATGCCGAATGCACGGGCTAAAAAAACTGGTTTTAATCTTATGATTGTACATTTCTATATTCGTAGAAAGCTGGATATAATACGATGCTAGACATAGTTTTTTCGTATGGATGAGAACCGGTTCCTATCCACCGGATTCGAATAAATAAGAGAAAACATTTTATAATTTACATTTCCGGGGGAAGGGGGTGTTTGTTTATTTTCTTTGTTAAATCCCCAAATCCCTGATAAAAACCACAAAATTAGAAGTTACTATACCACCAGGTAAGTTACAAACTTGAGAACTAAGTGAAATATTAAACAAGTTTCCCCTAATACATCTTTAAAAGAAATAGTCAAATTTCAGCAGGGCGCTTAAGTGATAAGACAATCCACAATAAATTAATGTACATTCTGTGAATCAAAATTATTTTTTCAAATGTTTGGAAACTCTATACGTCCAAGGGGGAGATGACAATGGTTTGTTTACCCCCACCCCCTAACCTTAAAACCCCTAATTTTACCCTATAAAAAAACATTAGATTGCACCCCTCAAACCTTTGAATTTAACCCCCCCAAAATAAAAGTTTGGACTGTTCTTAGTTTAAACCATCAAATCAAGATTCTAAAAAAAGCCCCCGAAAATTTGGAGCCAACGAATAAAGTAACGTGTTTATAAAACTGTGGGTATCTGTTTAATTTACAGCACAATGTCCTCTATCTTAAGGAATTTTAGTCATACTTTACCAATGGCTGAACAGCTAGCCCCTCGCACAAGAGGAGGGGGAGAGGGCATGGTTAACATTACCCAACATCTTTAACTTAATAAGCATTCCAACTATCATATGTAGACTTCAAAGCATGACATTTTTCTATATCTAACTGAACTTACACAAGAAACATATCATGGCGCTTTATGATTATACTAGCGGCTACGCCCCTAGAGGCCTCTAGGGACACGTAAAATTGTTTCTTTTCAATCTATTTTAAAATCAGCTAATTACCAAAAATATTTGTTTCACTGATAGATGGTGTTAGTTATGTTTTTAGCTAATTGCATAAAAAGGCCGCAAGACGGCCTTTTTAAAAACTTTTTTCGATTTCTCTAGGGAGGGTTGTGTTACCCTCCCCACAAATAGTTATAAACCTTCCCGGGACATATGAGAAGCTACCCTGTTAAGGTGAACCCGATCAAAAAGACAGACATCGTTATACTTTGTATTATAGATAGATATTTCAATTATCCAAGAGCTCAACTTCTCTGTTACTACAGCAAATTTTATGAAGCAGTGGGGTCTGAAATATATAGTGTAGATTCCCCAACCAAGGGATATTTTAAAGAATCTAGATACCCGCGAACATGACTTAACATGCATCCTGTCAACGTCGGTGAAGTAATGGGTTTTAATCTCGGCTCCACATACTAAAAAGAATTTTTTTGCTGATATGTAAAATGCACGATAGAATTAGAGTAAGAAGTAAGATTTGACAAAAAAGGCGTAACTCATTAACATGCATAGTTAGGATCGAGTTGGTTGTTTGTTTGATGTCTAATATCCCGATTAAAAAAAAAGAGATTCGTCCTTGCGACGACTTAACTTCTTGAGTGCATTTAATTTCCTAACCATCCCATTCCTTTAATAAAAACCATGCCCCGCCTCATAACTCAAACAAGGCCAAGAATTATTCTCTACTCCTCCTTAAAAAACTAATGTTTTAATTTTTTTTTCAAACTTTTTCAGTTGTCGTCTGTATTTTATGGTGATACCTAAGATTCAAAATAATTTGTGACATTGTTTTATATAAATGTATGTTTAATATCTTTGATCATATTTGCTGTTATCTAATG
>LS052265.1:34495-46231 GCA_900241095.1 Acartia tonsa | reverse complement strand
TTAAGTTAGTCTAAAAGTGTGTCCAAGGTCTTATATTGTAGTTTAATAACAAAAGATTTGGTAGCCATTACTAGCAACATCTTATTATGATCTTACAGATGCAACATTTCTAGAAACCCTTTAGAGTCATAACTTTGGATTAGGAAAACTGGAAAAGTCTCAAAATATTTATACAATTTTAAATTATATTAGAAATGAAAATTACTTTACAAAATGAAAAACAAGCCGGTTTTTGAAGCAAAGTTACTATGCTATCCTTGTATTATGATTGAAATGGATTACTGAAATAACTGAAGAATCATTTTCTAGTACAAAATTATGTTTAAAAGTTATTGACGGGTTATCAAATCTGAATAATCTTAGGTATTATGAGAAAATATCAACCCCTTCTGTAGACTAAAATCATTACTACTAGTTTGGAATAAAACAATCAAAATTTATTAGAAGTACCCAATGTTGTTATAAAAGCTTTAGGTACCAGTGTAGTTTTTATTCCAATATCCTATCTATGAGATATTTCATTAAGTTCTCATAATTATGCTTCACTTTTAATGGACAAAATCGTTCTGGTTCAAAGTTGCAAAATATTTGAAGCAAACAAAAATCAGCAAGTGCAGTGCATTACAAAATTCTTTTCAGTGTCAACTTCGCCAACATAAAAGGAAACTAAAAATCTGAAATATTCCAAAATTCCTTAATTTATTTCCTTACTTTTAGTAGTTTAAAACAAGAAACAAAAGTACAAAAACATTCACAAATTTTTGCTTAAAAAAAAAATGATAAAAATATCATTTTAACTTGAACAAAACATTTTAAAAAAACTTTCCACATGTACTTTATGAATATAAAAAATATTGGTAGTAAGACTAGGCTATTTTATGTATACATATATTATACACTAAGCATCTGTACACAGGAATATGGTGGATTCAGCTTCCTCAACAATAAGAAACAAATATTTTTCTTTATATGTAACGCCTTAAAACATATTATACCCTAACTCTAAGTGGTTACCCTGTACCCCATATAACCTAACCTAATACAACCTAAGGTAAAAAATAACAAAAATATTAGGTCTTTTTTTCCAAAGTCTTAAAATCTATTGCCTATAAAATTCTAAACCAGATACTTTAATATGGTTGTTCATTCAAAATTACAATTACAAAATATTTTAAAAAGGTAATTTTTTCACATTTTTTCCATTATGTTGTTTGTTAGTGTTTAGTTAAATGTGCTTATTAAGTCAAACTGTTCTTAATTTTGACCATAAATATATATAATAGTAGCTACGCCGCTAGAGGCTTCTAGTCGCACTTTAATTGTTTTTTTTTATTTTAAATATCTATGCCTATGTTGCTTTGAAGTCTCTGCGTAAAAGAAAGAATATTTTTCAAATTTAGATTTTTTTGTCATTTCTCTTGGGAGGGTGGAAGTAACCTCCCCCAAAATGTTATAAACCTTGCCAGTGCCTATGAGAAGAATAATCTGATCGGTTCGACGATTAGCGAGATCCTTTGGCACAAACATACAGACAAACACACAGGCAAACATCCTGTTACTTTATTATTAGGATAAATGAAATGGTCAACAAGCCCATTTGACTAAAGCGCTAACACAACACTTTACGGATAATACGAGAATAAAAACTGCCCTTCTTTCTGATCCATTGTGCTGTCCCTGCATCCTTGCTTGGTATGGATGGTATAAAGGACAATACATTACACTCCATGCATACAACGTGTTATATATGGCCAACAAAAACAGCTAAATTCGGACAACACAGCAAGATGACAATTAAAAAATTTAACCAACTAAACCTATTTTATACATAATATTGTTGTTTTTTTTAAGCAAAGCTTTTCTATAATTAAGGTAAGTCCGTCCGTACGCAGGGAACGGATAGATTTTTTCAATAATTTATGCATGTTAGAATTGTCCTATCGATTTCAAACTTTGTATGATGATTTCTGTAGTAGTTGTGTACAATTTAGAAGGCGTTGCAACGCTTTAATCGATACCAGAATGTCAATACGTCCATTTTAAACAAGTTTTTATGGTCGTTGTCATCCTTGTTTTTTCAGCACTTTCGTGAATTTAGTAAAACAATAAGTTGATGTGAGCAAAAATATCCATTTCATACAATAGTACAAAAAAACACAAAAACATTTTAGAAAAAAAACATTGTTTGATCTTGGTGCAGATACATTTAGTTAGTTTATAAAAATAAAAAACTTTCAGAAAATGCTCTTCTGTCTCGACATTCAAGCATTCAGTATTAGCAATGTAACATACATTAAAAGAATACAGAGCTGGATCTTTAAATGTGTAGCCGTTACCGTAGCCGTAGTCAGAGGTACAGCCACAAACCTAGTAGCGATCTTTAAATCAAATTTCTAAATGTTTTAAATTTCAAATATTTAAAAATTAATAAAAAAAAAATAATTTCAATTAGATAATAATTATAAATTAATTTAATTTTTAATTGAAATATTTTATATCAAAATCTTTCAAAATCCATGTTTTATTTGCAGAACTGGCAGTGACGATGGCTACGGCTACGACTTCGCCCACGACTACGGCTACGGCAACGGCTACACATTTAAAGACCCGGCTCAGAATAAAACTGGGAGAAAATAATATAAATTCTACATTGCTATACCTAATATCATATCATATAGAGTACATACACACATACACTGTCTATTTTTTTTTTAGAAATATGTAGCATTGCTAATTAAATAAATATCTATATTATGGAGAAGAATAGATTATATAAAATACTATTTAAATACACTTTTTTTTATATGGATATAAAAAATTTTAGTTCTTAGACTCTTATTCATATTTATAACAGACAAAAAAATGAGAGCTTTGTATTTTGAATAAACAATAATCATTAAAAACTGTTTTCATCAAAAATTTAATAAATAGGGTATGGTCTTAAGGAGCGTTTCGTCGTATTTTCATAGTAGCTTTTCCTCTATTTCTAGCCCCTGAGGGGGGCTCTAACCCTGTGGGGCCAATTGCCTAACACTGCGAGGCAATCGACTCACCTTAAATAAACTATCAAAAGCTAATGTGAAAATACGACGAAACGCCCCTTAAGAGACGTTGCCACGAAAGGGACTAAACCCAATAAATGTTGACTTACCCTACTCCTCTCCCCAGAATCAATTCTCAATCTCCAAGAAGGCCTGCGCTCTGCGCTCTGAAATTATTTGTTCTTGTAAATATGATAATCTACCACCATGTCATAACCTTTGTCTTGATAATTAGTTGCGCCTGTTTACAGGCCAAGGCACTACCCCAATTCTCACAATTAGTATTGCTAGGCGTAGCAGCATTAACATTTTTTTAAGTCTCTAGTATTACGAAGTGTGATCCAGACCCGATATCATATACGATGTAGATTTAAACATAATTAAAATTTGACTTTTGTGATGTACGCAACTTTTAAAAAGGACACTTTAATAGTTTCTTTTTATGAATTCTCATGTTTTACTCATTGTGGAAAGTGGAATTGAACTGTAAATCATAATGGTACCCAAAGTTTTAATAATTTGATATATCTCATTTTGGGGATTTTATTTCATCATGAATGGGTTGTAAAAAACCTTCAGTATCCAAACGTTTCCACCAATAAGATTTTCATACATAAGGGGTAATTTTGTTTATCAAGTAGTTGTGCTACACACCTTTTCAGAATCTGTAGGAACCAGAGTGGCAGTTGTGTTGACCGTTGTTGTAGCTGTACTTCCAGGAGGATCAGGAACCTGCGATAATATGACATTATCCTATTATACAAAGTCAAAAGTTAAGTTATAGCCAACAAGCGAAATAAATCTAAAATGATAATTGGGGGGCGGATGAAACGGCCGTCAATTCTGCTAAGTGTTGCCCATCAACGACAACTTAAAATCCCATATAGGTTTCGTAATTTTTGGTATGATGTGATACAAAGTAGAGTGTTTCTTTTTGTCTGTAGCTTTATATTTGAGTAACTATTGAACTAATTGAGTTTTCCATTTCAAGTAAGTTTCACATAGGTCCCAGGGTGATTTTGAAGTATCTAATGGTCTTGGAATTGTTTGAGGCTAAATATCTGCTTTCCCTAACCAATCAAATACAGAGTTCCTAGATGCAAGGGGTACAGTCGCTAGTTCATATTTAATTTAAGTACCAAAACTATTTCTCTATTTAAGAAAGGATATTTCGTGCTTTGCCTTAAAATGCATGTCGAGCACTGAAACTCCCTTCTTTTTAAAATATTTTTTATGAAAATATAACAAAAGACACTGAATAGGTATTTTTTTAACAGAATTAATAAAAAAGGCTACATTTAGAAAATTAAAAAAATGTAGAAGCACTTAGTAAAACTATGCTATTTTTCATCTCTATGCGATAAAGTTTCAAGGATACTTAGGTAAAGTTTAAAAATTAACTAAAGATTTTCTTATGATTAAATATCAAACCAATAAAACAAGTCTCTCTAGAAGAATGTATAACTCATAGAAATCATACTTAAAATTGATATTTAAGATTGAGATGAATGAGATTTGAACCTAAAGAAGTTAGGTTAAATAAACCTTCATATTAGTTCTTGATATTATATGATTATAAAGGGGGTATTTTTTCGCATATTTTCAGTATAGCTGTGTGTTACCGATTAGTCAAGTCAAATGCGCGTATCAAATCAAACTGTATACATTTGTTCATAATTGAAAACAGTTTGACTTAAAAAGCGCATTTGACTAAATGGCAACACACAACTTTACGGCAAAAGTGCGAAAAAAAATGATCCCTTTTAAATTTACAACTTGCGCTAATTATTCCTTGATTTCCCCGCAAAATATTTGCATAAAGATGCCTAGTAAGCAGTTTTATTTCTGCACAAGCACACAAAAGTGCACAAGAAATTGCGCCAGCAGTAAAGGGTTAAATAAACGGTTTTTTTTATTACTATCGATTTTGATATAAAATGGCGAAAACTTTAATTTCTGAAGAGCTGTAATAAGCCATTTTTAGAAGAAAAATGAAGTTAAGGTCGAATCAAATTTTAAGTGCTTTATATAGCCTCTCCAGGTTTGGCCACACAGAGGGCTAATCTTAAAAGCTAAAGCCAATATTTTGAGATTGACAACAAGGGGTTATGGCTGATCTACTAAAGATAGAAGCCAATTTAACTCCATTTTTACTAGTTTACCCTAAATTTGGATACTTCGTATTTTACAATATAATTTGCTGTTAGCGGCTACACCCCTAGAGGCCTTTATAGTTTATTAAAGAAGGGAAAAAATTACCAGGAACTATGTAAAGGAGAACCCTATCAGTTCAGCGATCATGGAGATTCTTTGGTAAAAACAGACACACTAACTCACACACATCCTGACCATTTTAAACAAGGATATCATTTGCACCCTGATTTTTGCATACCTAGGTAAATAGGACATTCTTTTTTTAGCACAATCTTAAATACTTTCACGTTGGTGTCTTACATTAACAAAAAGACAATTTTTACGTAGATTTCCAGGTAATACAGTAACAGCATTGTGGAGCCGGAGCCGCCATATTTTGCTGGAGCCGCTATTTTCGTTCAAAAACGGCTCCGGCTCAGCAAAAAAAGACATTTTACTAATTATAATTTTGTAACTCTGTTGTGTCGTGTGTAAATGCCCCTTTTAAGTTTTCAAGTCCATTTTATCAAAAATTTAACTTTTAAAACTTTCAAAAGTCAAAAATATAGCATGGTGATTCCTGTAGTAATTTAGAAAGCGTAGAAACTCAATACTCGTAACCAGAATATCCGTGCGTCCATTTTAAACATGTTTTTTTTATTTAACTTTTTTTTTAAATTTCAGGTGATAATTATCCTATATATCTGGTTTTTGAAATACTGATTCTTAGGACAACAAAGTAAAATATTATAAGCGAAGCATCTCTATAATCAAGTCTTAAAAACGTAAGTATGTCCTTTAAACAACATATTATATTTAACAGTTTTGCAACAAATTCACGCACAATTTTGACACTCTACAAGTACTAGGTAATGTTCGTTTGTCCTACCGTTTCAGAGCTTTGCATTTATCGATGATGTCATCCATGTTTTAAGATAAAATTCAGTTAGAAATGACAATTTCAAATGTTATAATGTTAACTTAATTCAATATTATCAATGATCATTCCATCTATGCCCAAAAAAAACATTAGTTTTTCTATTTAAAAGATAATTTAAAAGCATGCATTTGACACTTGAAATATATTTTTACGGACAATGGCAAAATATTTTAGGTAATATTATTGACATTTTTAAAACTGGAAAGATAGTTATTTTGACATTTAGCATAAATTTTGTATTTTAACGCAGGTTTAGTTTTTAACTGTGGCGTACACAACAATTCGCCAGGAGGGTTTAAAACATTAGGGAGTGATATAATTATCCTATACATCTGATTTTTTGAATACTAATTTCTATTACAACAAGGTATAAATTAATAAGCAAGGCATCTCTATAATCAAGTCCTAAAATGTAAGCATGTCCTTAAACAGTATCCTCTATTTAAGCAATTATAAAACAAAACTCCTTACAATTTTGTAAGACTTGTACACTTATATTCTGCTTATTCAGTTCTGACACTCTACAAGTGTTATTGTTCGTTTGTCCTACCGTTACTGTGCAGGCTAAATGAATTATAAACCCAAGAAATTGATTTAGATCCTAATTTTGACAGAAAAAAAAATTAACAAAGTTTTAATATAATTGCGACAGGTAATATTAGATAATACACCTTAAAGTTTAATGCTGTTATACATATAAGTCCATAATAGAATCTAATTTTCTGTATTATATAATATACTAGAATGCACAGAGAAGATAGAAGCATATATAGATCAAACTATAAAACCTTCAGGAAGGTAGGGTATATTGAACTGTAAATAACACTGGAAATAAAATTTTATAAATACTTTATCTTCTTTGATAGCTCAAAAACTTTGGGTACTTTAATTTGTGAATTTTCTTATTAGTACCCAAACTTTTCAACTAATAGTTTTGGTCTAATCTTGTGTATCATCATGTGGGATGCATATAAATTTATCCTTCATCCATTTTCTTATCCCTGTATCCCTGGCATGGAGTACATAAAATATGGATAACAAATGAACTATAAAGTTTCTCACAAATTTGGGCTAAAACTTCTCCCAGGAGTTGCAACAATTCACCTAAAACTGCAGAGAATCGACGATAAAACCAAGTTGTCTAGTTGTCGGCAATGGCTAGCCATAGCAAAAAATTATCATAATTAAATCCATTTAAAAAGTATTTTTAAAAATGGCATAAATTTCAATATTTTTAAACCTAATAATAGTATGTTCTTGTAATGAATGAGTTCAAGTAAAACATGTTTAAATATCTGTTTTGGAAGGGAAAAATAATTTAGGATTTGGCAACCATTATGTCCCAACTGAAAATCTATCTGAACTCCATGCACACTGCAAATGGAACAGCGGGTTCTAACATATTCCATGTCTTATAAAATAACAGCAAAATTTCTGTAAATCTTTGGAAGAATTGATAGTGTTGGCACAGTGTCATAAGACTGTGGAAACCGCATTGAAAGATGCACTTTTCCATCCAGGTATATTGCTAGAGGTTAGATAATCATATCATTCAATAATATCAATATGTATTTATTTATTACATTAGTATTAGTAATTTATACTTCAGTAGCACAAAATTCTAGGGCCATTTCCCTTGGGAGGGTGTTGGTACCCTCCCCAAAAATAGTTATAAACCTTCCCGGGACCTATGTGAAGCTACCTTGTTAAGGAGAACCCAATCGGTTTAGCGGTTATTAAGATCCTTCGGTACAAACCAACAAACAAACAAACAAACATCCAGACAGACATCGTTCTACTTTGTATTATAGATAAGACTTTTGATGAAGGGAATAATTTTTGAGAATTATGAATTATCATGATCAAAATCACCTCACTGGAAAACTTCGAAAAACATACAAAGTATACGTGAACATTTAAAATGCAGTAAGCTTTGTCTAGGTAGGCTTATGCATTTCTTAAATGCCATTTACTTATTAGAATTGATTAAACATTCATTTTTACAATAAAATATCATTGAAAAACTAATCTGGAATTCGCAAAAACTCTGTAGCGTGTTAAAAATGTTAATATTTATTTTGAAAACATTACCCTTATGAAAAGAAACACAAAAATATAAGTCATATATCATTAAAAATGACTTTTGGTGCTCAGAAGGGTACACTCTTCCTGATTTTATCTCAGATTAATTTTCATTTTCATTAGGCTAATAAGTATATCAGTTCTGAATGTTAGTTAACAAGGATGACAACATCCATAAAAGCGAAGCTCTGAAACGGTAAGACAAACGGACATTAACACTTGTATAGTGTCAGAACTGAATAATCAGAATAAGAGTTAAAGCAAAATTGTAAGTAAATTTGTTGAAAAACTGCTTGATACAGAATAATGTTTATGGACATACTTACAATTTTAGGTCTTGATTATAGAGTTGCTTCGCTTATAATATTGTACTTTGTTGTCCCAGGAATTTGTATACCAAAAATCACATCAATCTGATTATTAGATCACATTAAAATGGACGCACGGACATTCTGGTAATGATTAAAGAGTTGCTACTCTTTCTAAATCGTACCTAACTTCTACAGGAATCACCATGCAAAGTTTGAAATCGATAGGACAATTATAACATGCCTTAATTAACGAAAAAAGCTATCCGTTACGGACGGACCGACCCTAATTATAGAAAAGCTTCGCTTTTACAAAAAAACATGAATGACAACATCCATAAAGCTCTTAAATCAGAAGGAAGGACAAACGAACAATATCTCGTGTAGAGTGTCAGAACTTAATAAGCAGAATATTTAAATGTCTAAGAAAAAAAGTACTTACACAACATTGTTGAAAAATTGCGTAAATACAGGATACAGTAAAAGAACATGCTTTAATTTTTCGGATTTGATTATAAAGGTGCTTCGCTTATAATATAGTACCTAGTTGTCCTAGGAATCAGTATTCCAAAAACCAGATGAATAGGATAATTATATCATACAAAAAGTAAAACAAAATGTTTAAACCAATACTGATTCTTTTTACAACAAGGTATAATGTTATAAGCGCAGCATTTCTCATAGTGTAAGTAAAACTGTAAGTATGTTCTTAAACAGTAGTTTAGTTTAGACTTAAACATTTATTATTCTGCTTTTTTCAGTTCTGACACTCTACAAGTGTTAATGTTCTAGTGTTCTATTGTTTCAGAGCTTCACTTTTATGGATGTTGTCATCCTTGTTGAATAAAGGGAAGCTTTTAACAGTGTGTTTAACAGTCCTAGGAGTTACTATTCCCAAAATCAAGTGAATAGGATAATTATATAATGTAAAAAAAGTTGTCAAAAAAATGCATGTTTACAATGGACATACTGACTTTAATAATGTTTAAAATGGACACATGCACATTTTATTAATGAATATAGAGTAGCTTCAAGTTCTTAATTATACCAAATTGTTACAATAATCATCATGAAAAGCCAAAAATGCCTGGATGAATTATCGAAGATATTCGTTACGGACGGACAATAAATATACAGTATACGTTACAAAAAATGACCGCTCTTTAAAATGTTCCTGCCTCCCATCTAATAAAGTTGTAACCCTATTTTTTGTATGTGTGCTTTTTATATATATGTATAATTGTGTGTGTTGTGGTCAGTTAAATTAAAGAACTTTTACCGACATCCGGCAGGCTATAAAAGAAAAAATTCAAAATGCCAAAATTCAACCTATTATTATTTTTAGTGAATTTTACTTAAGCCCAAAAATCACATAGTAAAATTAATTTTAGCCTAGGGGTTATTCAGAGTTTTATCTCAAGCATAAAATTCTGCTTCTATAGACACCTTACTCAGCTTCCTAGCTCTCATACAAGTCATTTGAGCACAAAAAGCATGTATCAAGAACACAAAATCGATGAAATTTGGGCTTTGTGCCCAGGGTGCCCAATTTTTAGATCTCAGCCCACAGAAGGGCTAGAAAAAAGTTCTTTAGCTTTTTGGTGATGGCAGAAGGAATAAAAAGCAGTTACCATTTGAACCCATAGTCTAAAATGACTTTAGAGTACCCTTAGGGCCCCTCATAGGCTAGAATCGAGACATTTTCCATTTTCGATTTTCAGGACTCCAGGTATGAGTCTTTGGTTTGACTTTAGCTCCCTATAAGTGGAGCTAGGGTTGAGATATTGGAGTTTTGTCTTCGATTACCTCTCACTGTGGTATCTCAGTGTACTATCCTAGCTTGGTAGCTTGATATCTCAACTATCAAAGAGCTGAGACAACTTTTAGTGAGACCGCTTCAGTAGAGGAAGGAAAAAATTCACTCAAAATACATAATTGGTTGATTTTTGACATTTTGAATATTTTCTTTTATAGCCTGTCAAATGTGGGTAAATGTTCTTTAATCTCATTGACCGCAACAAACACAAGCATACATATGTATAAAGAGCACACACACAAAAAATATGGTTAAAACTTTATTAGAAGGGGGGCAATAGCATTTTAAAGACCGGTCATTTTTTGTAACGTATACTGTATTGATATATAATAGAGTTTTTTTTTGAGATTTCATATGCTAGTGTGGGCAACCACTGATACCTTAGAAAAGTATCTTATAAGCTTTTATATAATAGTTAGGGCAACCATAGAATTTATACCTTATATAAGTGTCTTCTTGTATTTGTAAGCTTCTATAAAGCTGTGAGTGTAATTACAGAATTTGTATATAGTAGAGGTATTCATATATAAGTTAGGGCATCCAATAAATTTATACTTAATATAATGAGTAAGTCAGTGGATTTACAGACTTTGTATATATTACAGTTGTTAATAAGCTTGTATGTACCGGTGTTGATAACCACAGAATTTATAATTAATAGAGATATCTTATAAGCTTTGATATTTATGATGCATTACAAATGCAGAATTTGTATATAGTAGAGTTGTTCAAAAGCTTTCATTTGCCAGTGTGGCAACCACAGAAATAAAACAATCTTAGATTATTCTCAATTTTGTTGGCCCCTATATATAATACAAGATTAGTAACTATTCTGCAATAAATCTTTTGTTTTCATTTAGATTCTGTCACCAAAAAAGAAACCCATAAATATTTGAATGTTTAATCTATTTTTAATATCCGGAATCGCACACACACATACATATACATACATACAAACAACTTAAATTATTTAAAGACACTAGGACAAGTAAAAATTTGATCATAAGTAGCGCAAGAACAACAAATTTTATTTATTATATTTAGGAATCTTACGAAAGAAATACTAAAAACGCACAGACCTTTTTTTTCAACGACTTTTGTTTAATCCTAGGATTTTTTTTGACAGAACTGATAAATAATTCGCTCTCCTTTACCCATACAAAATCTTTAAAACCTATTAAAAATTTAAAAGGTTTCAAGTCATGTTTCAATCGAATCCTCAATTTTATAATCCCAGTAAATTTAATACATTTTAAATTTATTCTTTTACACCCTCAATAAAAATTTCTTAATCTCAAAATGTGTTAGCTTGTTGTTAAGGCTATTCATATACATAGTTATGCTAATGTTGCTAATGTCGTATGGGTGAGTTGCACCTGGACTGAACAGTCAACTTGTCAACTCAAGGCCAGACTC
>LS052265.1:11918-34395 GCA_900241095.1 Acartia tonsa | reverse complement strand
TTAGGTATTTATAGTTAGGTGTTTATAAAATTAGGCATTTTTAAAATTAGGTGTTTTGTCACATTAGGCATTTTTAAAATTAGGTATTTTTAAATTAGACATTTTTAAATTAGGTATTTATAAATTAGGTGTTTTGTCACATTAGACATTTATAAAATTAGGCATTTTTAAATTAGGTATTTTTAAATTAGGTGTTTTGTCCCAATACTAACTAAATACAACTTGGATTGCTCAGTATCGGGGTTAGGGAAGAAGGGGATATATTGGACTGGAAATTACGCTGGTAACCAAAGTTTTATAACCAGGGTATCTTAGTCGTTGGTATAAACGCTTTGGGTATTTTTATTTGTTGGTTCCAAATTTCTAGTGACCAAACTTTTAAACCAATAATTTATATCTACAAAAGGGGTAATTTTGTCATTAGTGATATAAAAATCAATTTATCGCCCATTTTCTTATCCCCTAAGATCCCTTTCAATAAAAGTGTTTGTCATCTTAACATTTTATTTACTAAATATGCCAATTTATACTTTATAAATGTAAAGGTAACAGTTGATTTATTTTTACCAAAAACAAAGCTTTTTATGCATTAGAGTTTACCTTTAGGCATGAATGTGAGTCCGATTGCAATTGTATTTTTTTTAAAAAGGCTTGAAAACAAATTCCTTGCGAGACTTGGCGGTCAAACGCTGAGCCTGCACAAAAAGAGTGTCCTGCATTTTATGTTTCTTTGGGTAAAAATGCACAAAACACCTATGTATATAAATTATACCTACATACAACACAATCAAATATTTTATTTTAATCTTGCTACCTCTTGAGTCTGCAATCAATCAATTAAATTTCTATTCATATTTAACAAAGAGGAAGGTCAGTTTTTCACGGTTAAAATGATTCTTTTTCATTGCAAAAAACTCAACCTACTACTTTTCAATTGATATTAGTTTCGTGACATTTTTTTTTATTAACATTTATTTCTTACTAGTATGAAACTGCTGAAAAAATTCAATCTTAAAGAAGCTTAACAATATTTTATATCTCCGAATTTTGTATCACTTTGTTTAGAGTACTAGTGACTGCGCTCCTAGTATCAAGGGGTAAAGAATTGTTAGAATAATAGCCAAAAACCTTTCCTAAAAAGGGGAAGTCAATCAGTTCAGTAGTTACTGAGATCTTAAGCTTCAGACTAAAAAACACTACTACTTTATTTAATAGGAGGATATGAAACTACTGTCAATACCAATGGGCAATTTTTTCTATTTTTCTGAAGATAAATCTACCTACCTGTCTGAATCTAGCATATTAAACCTGCTACCAATGACTCCTACCTGATCTGAGTTGGAGTGATGTGCCAGATTCTGTAGTTCCGTGGTGCGCTGCGCATTCTCCTGCTGCTGTTTCTTCTTCACCAGCTGCTCTGCTGATTTCAAATCTTCTAGTGTTACTCCCTAAAACAAAGACGACATTTAATCAGCTGTTGTTTTTTGTGCCATTTTTTGTAAATATGTACTGTGCGTGTATTTATATTTATTTCGTTTAATAGTTAATAGGCAGGCAGGGAGAGGACATTGAACTGTAAATTATACTGGCATCCTTCTCTTATTCGTTGGCTTTTAACTAAATCTTGATTCGAGTATCTATGATACAATAAGCTGAATATCTCATAAAATGCTATACAAAATTGTATGTACTTTTCAGGGAAGCTTAAAATGTATTGCGGGAGTTTCAGGCTAAGTTTTTAATTCCCCCAAAATACCCTAGAGACAAGTGGTGAAGCAATTATCCTTATAAATAATTAAATGTTTGTATAGATGTGTAGGTAGGTAGATGTGTGGTATTGAATTGTCCATGTAACAACTTTCTTTCTCCCCAGAGATTTAAAGACACAAGGTGGGTGCTATGAACAAATAATTGCTTCAGGATTACAATAGATTTTAGGTAGCTTGTAAACTTTGAGATGTACATTAAGAGGTTTAGGAGTGCCTAGTCTAGAACAGGTAATAAAGGTGAGGATGGTTAAGTTACTGGTCAATAAATAGTTTTAAGTGGTCAAAAAATAGAAAGGATTAACAAAAACGGGGGGAAGGGGAGGGGGGTGGGAAGACAAATTAAAATATTGAATTAGAAAATTATTACTGATGAGTGATCATTTCTAGGCTAGGTATAAACTCACAAAATATATTAATCGTGGTTTTAAGAGAAGTTTAGCAGTGTGATGTGATGCCACTTAAATTGAAAAACTTTAGAAGTAGCCTTTTAGAGAAATAGAAATGGAATACCAAATTTAAACTTTTCAGTCCATTACGCTGCTTTATATTTAATTCAGTTTCAATCTTTTCCGTTCCTTGTCCTGAGTGTTAACATTTCTCAATCTCTTTAAATACAAAAAGTATGTATATAGCTAAATATTTAATTCAAATCATTGTTGCATTGAACTTGTTGCAAAACATCTTAAATACAGAATACTGTTTAAGGACATACTGACATTTTTTGGACTTGACTATAGAGATGCTTCGCTTATAATATTGTAGGTACCTTTTTGTAATAGAAATTAGTACCCAAAAATTAGATCAATCGTATGATAATATCACATAAAAAACTGTTGTTAAAAAAGTAAAAAAGCAACTTGTTTAAAATGGACGTACGGACATTCTGGTAACGATTATAGATTTGCTACGCTTTCTAAAACGTACCTAGATACAAGAGGAATCATCATGCAAAGTTTAAAATAGATAGGACAATTCTAACACGCTTTTATTAATCCTTATCTTCATATAATAATAGTAACAAGTTATCTTTCTATAAGGATTTTTGCAACCACTGCAGTGGACTCATATGGTTCTTCTTTACAGTGAAGCTTGTTGGTCGAAGAAAGGATTACCATTTTATCTAATTATTTTTAATTAAGTATACTCTTCCTACTTTTTTTTAGTTAGTTTGTTAAAGCTTTGCTACTTCTGGAAATCAATATATTTGTTAAAAAATTTATATAACTTTAATAAAATACTGAGTTTTAAATAGAGAAAATATATATATAATGGAAGGATATTGATCTAAAGATAGAATTGAATTTAAGGTTTCTACAATTTATAAAATCTGAATTCAGCTTGAGTTAGAAACAACCTTTAGAATAGATAATCTTAGTCTTTGTTTTAGAAACAAGATTAAATTAAAGATTAGGTAAATTTTCATCAGCAAAGCTATTCTAAAAAAGGGGGGATACCAAAAACCGGCTGAAAACGGCTGTGATTTGCAAAGATTATGATGTGTAGATAAGGCTTATGACGAATTTGATCTGAAAATAGCAAAACAGTGGCTAAACAGCTGAGTCACCAGCCGTTAGCCGTTACTTTTCAAACTTTTGTTCGATTTAGGAAAAATAGACCTACCAAGAAATACTCATGCCAAGTTTCAGATAAACGACAGATAAAAAAAAAGTAAGTTTCATTAAAGGGCTATTTAAAAAAACTAATTTTTATATGAAATACCTAGTAATTTTTTTATAAAATGTCCAATTTTTAAAGTATAATATATTAAATGTTGAAAGTTTGAGGTCTAACTATACTGTTTATGGACTGAGAAAAGAACTTGGAATTTCTCTTCCAGTATTAAAGGATATGACATGTTTGTTTTTCAGCAGTTTAAAAATGATAGGTATTATCGATCTATTGTATTTCTTTAAAGAGTTTAAGTTATTTAATTCTAAACATTAAAGTAATGATTGTAAGCAAAAACTAGTAAAATACAAGAGATATCTATATATTTGGCATGGAAAAAAATTCTTCATGTCCCTTATCCATACTATGCCTGTTTCCCTATTCTATGTGCATAATTCTACCATTCAGACCAGAATTATAATCATTCTCATACAGACAAAACTTCTAATTTTAACACACAGTGGCCCTATTATAAAATATATTCAGTCTAAAAGCAGGATTCCTAATTTTGGTTTGAAGCAAAATATCTCGGAAATAGCTGGCCTCATGAAGTAATGCTATTTTGGGGAAGAATCATGTATTTTAGTTTAGGATGGTATTAGTCTAATATCTTAGCATGTGCCTTGTACTGAATCTTACCTGTGTTGACCTCCTTGTCTCCCTGACCCTCTTGGCATGAACTTTGTACTGAATCTTACCTGTGTTGACCTCCTTGTCTCCCTGACCCTCTTGGCATGTACCTTGTACTGAATCTTACCTGTGTTGACCTCCTTGTCTCCCTGACCCTCTTGGCATGTGCCTTGTACTGAATCTTACCTGTGTTGACCTCCTTGTCTCCCTGACCCTCTTGGCATGCGCCTTGCGCTGAATCTCGTGTTCCTCGTCACGCACAGGCGGCACGAAGGATCTAAAATATAAGAAAACATGTTATTTCAAGAATGATTTATCCGCTGTCTGAAGAATTTTTTTTTTTAATTTTCCATTCTAATTTAAAACATGAAAAACATAATTAGAATTTTAATCGATTATGTTCTTTAAACTGCCCTTGAAATCATAGCAAGTTTTTATCCAAAATCTTAAAATTTACAACAAATTTTTACATTTCTCAAAAGCATATAAAATCTGCAAATTTTTTTGGTGAGAAAAAATCCCAAGTTAAAGATCCCAATAAGTATAAATAAATAATGAAATGAAAAGGAAAATCTA
Organism: Acartia tonsa; assembly: GCA_900241095.1. Taxonomy (NCBI): domain Eukaryota; kingdom Metazoa; phylum Arthropoda; class Copepoda; order Calanoida; family Acartiidae; genus Acartia; species Acartia tonsa. The sequence goes on along the minus strand of LS052265.1, from coordinate 29,752 downwards.
GCGCAAAACTAGGCAAAAAAAAAGCAAACCAAACTAGGTCACAATGTCATGAGGTTGAAACTAAAAAAAACTACAAAATGTCACACAAAACTGGGATATGAGGAGAACACACAATTTCTTACCTCTAACTTCCGGAAAGCTAGTTATAATAATTTAGATCATTTTTTAACAAAATATAACAAATATTGTTTTACACATAACATTGAATTACAATCCAACAATATTAAGAAGTGATTTTTTTCCGGAGCATCTAGAACCTAAATAGGAAAAACAGACATCAATAACAGCTAGTAGCTCAATTTAAAAACATTCTTCTCAAAATACAGGAGAGTTTTCTTCTTTTATCTATTTTGAATTATTTTTAAAGTAGGCATTGCATAATGGCCTGTTTAAAAATACATTTATCAAGTAAAATAGAATGGTAAAATAAAAATAAACTGATATACTAAGATCAATAAAAAACATCCGATTTATCTGAAGTTGAACAACCTCCTGGCTCAGGTTAAACATTATTTCCAATAGAAAAACAAAAAAAGTAGATAAAGATTTACAGAATCAATTTGGATGTTGTTGTTGGAAGTGTATTACAGGTTTCTAGAGTGTAAAAATTCAAAAATAATAACAGCAAAACATATAGATAGCCAATGTATAAACTGTTATGTAATACAGATGAATTTACTCCTACAGGAACCAGTTTTGTTTGAAGAAAATGCAAAAACAAAAAAGTGCATTAAACTCCTTGGCTTGTAGAGTATCTTATTTCCTTTTGCTAATGCTCCAGAGGTTAGGATTGAAAAAGCTGGATATTACAGTACTGTCGTATCTAGAACATCAAAAAAATTTCTTCAGCAAAACACGGCGAATTATCAATCTATATAAGTAGCAGGATGTTTTTCTGTCTGTGTGTTCCGAAAGCCTTTCTAACAACTGAACTGATATGATTTTCCCTAACATCTTATGGTTCCTGTGAAAGTTCAAAACTAATATGGAGGAGGGTATTTACCCTCACAAGAGAAATTGCTCTAGAAAAAAAATAATATTTTTTTCTTTATTATTAAACTAAATTTGAAAATGGGGGAGGGTCTTCTCGCTTCCCTCTTAGACGCCTCTGTGAGCGTAGCTGCTTAAGTTGTAAAGGTAATATAGAAGAAAGTAAAATAAATATGAAAGCAGCTGCCTGAGAAAAATTCGCAAGTCTTGGCTGAAAGTCTTTTCTTATCCCTTTCTTTAAATGTGTGGTATTGACATTTTTCTTGGCAGTAAATTCTTAACAATTTCCAAACATAAATCTTGTATTTTATTATTTTTTACACACTTTTCATCAACTAAAAAATATTGGCATCCACATTCGCAGTTTTCTATCAAGCAGCAGCCGCCGGCGTAAATATGGATAATGGCAAAATATTTTTGACAATCTGAGCAGCAGCCGCAATCTATTTTGATGAATCGCAGCCAAGTAATTTTGTCCAGCTTTGATATACATATATATATATTATACCAAACAATCATTATTTTTTTACAAACGGATTTTGCAAGATATAAAAATATTAATGTTTTAGCCAGCATAAATGCCTAGGTATATACTTTTACTTTGCTCTCAAAATTGTTTTAATTTTCATATTTGAAGGTTGCATGTGTCTTGAAGAGGTAAATATTGTATTTTCTGGCTGTAGAACACAAAATGCACATAATTGCTATATGAAATCATAGAATATATATACTTAGAATCAAATTACTTTCTATAGTTTTATTCTAAGTAATTAAACAGATTTTTAAGTAAAATCTTGGAAAAAGCCAAATTTCTTATACAATTTAGAGACTAGCCCCTGGCATCGGAGCCTTCAAAGGGGTAAGCAGAGAGAAGAAAAATAGCCTAAAACCTCACGTCTTAAAACCATCCTAGGACCTTCACCGATAAAGAACTCAATCTGCTCTGGATTTTTCAAAATTTTATTCTTCATTAAAAAAAATCTTACTACTTTAGGTATATAAAAGGATATTGGCCAAATAAAAGCATAAATAGATCTTTTTTAAACATGTACTGACAAAAAAAAGTTGTCTTTATATATTCAATGGATAAAATGCAAGGCAAAGAAAGAAATAGATAAAAGTAAAACAAAAGAGATTTGCATGCAAATATCTAGAGGTATCAGCCATGGATTAAAGGATTATCCATTTTATAATAGTACTCGAATTATTAAAGTTAGAATTAGTATAATTATATCAAACTATCCTTATAATAAAGTAACAGGATGTCTCTTTGTTTGTTTGTTTATCTGTATCTTTGTACCAAAGGATCGGCTTCTCCTTAACAGAGTAGCTTCTCAGAGGTCCCGGAAAGGTTTATTACTATTTTGGGGAAGGTTATTACCACCCTCCCAAGAAAAATCACAAAAAAACTTCCAGGATAGGAAATTAAATATTATTAATAAATCTAAATTAATAAAACTCACAAATTTAACTTAACCAGCTATCCTTCTGATGCCTTGGATTAAGCCTTTTCTTTAAAGAAGGTATGCAAAATATTTGCAAACTAAACATTATTTGCATTTATGATATTAATAAAAAGCACTAAGGATATTATTACACTGAAGATATTGTATATCCTATGTATGCCAAGGTTTAAGTTCCTTTCAAACAGAGTGAGGGATGGGCCAAAGCACCCTAATCTTTTTCAATCATCTTAAATATTTAATTATAATTGGTAATTTCCTTTGAAGAATTATTTAGAGAAAAAATTTAAATTTAAGTCTTGATTACTTTTTCCTATTAACTTATAATCATTTTATTACTCGGAGAAATTTTTTCCTAGTTGAATATCTATTTTCAGATTAGGGTTGGGCCTGATTTCTCATGCCGGAAACCGGATATCCAGCATTATAAATCAGCCGGATATCCAGATAAAAAATATCCAATGCAACCCTAATTACGATTATTCCCATTTTAAAAGGATAAAAATAAGTGATTTTCAAAAAGATTTTGTAGAACAAAATCAGAACCACATTCGAAACATATTTATTTAGCAAACTAGTTAAAAACAACTAAAAATCATGGAATACTCCTCAAAAAATCAGCCAAAAGCTATAAGATTTATTCAAATTCTGAAACTACCACTGAACTGGGAAATTTTGTGTCACACATAGTAAAAAATACTGCCTTATTCCCATCAGGACCATAAATTATGACAATATAATACTAGAATAAATTGAAATTAAGAGTTATGTGGAAATATAAACCATTTATTCATATTTACAGTGGGGTGGGGATTAGCAATTAAGTAAACCCTAAATTCCAACTCAAATAGAGCTTTGTTTGGGACATTTTATTTCTCTTGATTTAATTAGTCTAAACAATGCAAATCTTAAGTGAAGAAGGGGGTGTGTGCATGTAGAGGACCTTTCTGACTAATCATGTGAAAATTGGCTGTTTGAAAGTTTAATTTCAGATATTTATAAATCATTCAGAATATGAACTGTGTTTTTAGAATGGATCAGCTTCTTTCTAAAATCAAAGTATCATTTGATCACATGGGAAAGTTTGTTAATAATTGTAATGTCTATCTTCCCTTTTAAGTAATTTTCGCACCAGGGTGCCCCACTGTGATGTTGTGTAAAATATTCCAGACAGGTTTCAACACTCTTCAACAAAACATTCTCTCATAACCCGGAGAAATTTCATCTTTTCCCACAAAGATAAACAAAAAAATTTACTTTTCTTTTCGGAACAAAAACTGTTTGATTTAAAAAAATGGAACAATTCAGCCTCCTGTATCTGCTTAATTTTTTTCTTTGCGACAGGTTTTTTTTATCAGCTGTGATTATCAATTTAGGTGCTTTTTCTCCAAGTGCCCATCAAGCACCAAAACTAAAACTCCAACATATTTTAGAAACAATAGAAAATAAGAATGCAGGTATTTTTTTTCTTGTGCCTAATCCTGCGGTCCTTGGCTGGCGGGTCGGCCCAGTACCCAATAAAAAAAAATCTACCCTGTCCCTTTCCTTATTTCCAATTTAAATCTTTCAAAAAAAAGGGGGAGGGGGGTTGTCAGTGATTAACAAGGCACTTTGAAGGAAAATCCATAATTTTATGAAACACAGCATTGCACTAGCTCATTGCAAAAACTATTTTTAATCAAGTTTAGATCATCTAAGGGATTTAATATGAGAAACTGATGCAAGCAAAAGGATCAGGATTGGAGCGTGCACAGATATTAAATTGGCGGTGAGTGGGCATCTAGAAGTTCTTCAGGGAAATACACCCCCCCCCCCACCTCCTTATTCTCTGTGCACAAAAGGGATAAACCAGAAATCCTGGTTAATGGATACTGCAACGGTTTATAGTGTTATTGTATAACTTTATATTATCTAATGCCCTTATGAAAGGTCTTATAAATAGAACTGAAAGAATGACATTTCTTAGGTTATACAATCAAATGAAAATGATCAAATGACCTATCCATACTTTAAGAATAGAAGTTATACTTATGACAAAATCTTGGGGAAGTACTAAAACAATAGTAATAATGGATAAAAACAGGGGAATTGAAGTCATCAATCCATGTTGCTGATATAGACATCATTTATTAGTCAACATGTTCCTTAATGGTCAGGAGAGGGGAGTTTATTATGGGTGTCGTTATATTAGCCAGCTGGGAGCAACATTTTATCAGGGTATGCAAGAATCTCTCACTATGTCCACGCATTCTATATCTATTCAATTTTTTTTTAAATTGAGGAAATGAAAACTTTGTCTCTTTTAGTTAATGGTGCTTGACAGTTTATGGCAAACATACCATGATTGTAGATCAGCTGCACTACTAGCAATATGGCATACAAGTTGGGCAATGAATTTAATCTGGAGCACTCAGCCCAGACTTGTGTATAACACTTTTTGTCCAATAAGAGCAAGAATTGGTTTTATACTTTGCAGAGAACCAAATCGAATTTACACTTCTTACAAAAACAACAGCAAGTCACGGACAAGTATAAAGATTCAAAGAACCACAATTTTTAAAGAGGTTAATTTTTTAGCCTATTTTCTATAAAGTTGTGTGTAAGCATTTAGTCACATGCGCTTATTAAGTCAAACTGTTTCTAATTTTGGCCAAATGTATATATACTAGCGGCTGTTCCCAAGCATCTAGGGGCTCTATATTCGAAGGGCATAAAAATAGCCTAAAACAATACCCAGACTTAATTTTTTGAATAAATAGCCTAAAACCAGCTCAGAGCCTATAAGAGGCTTCACTGTAAAGAAGAACCATATCGGTTCAGCGGTTGGTGAGATCCTTCGCTACAGACAAAAAAAGTTTATTACTTTATATTATAGGAGGATAGGATATGACATGGTCAAAATTTAAAAAGTTTGACTTAAAAAGCGCATTTAACAAAAAGCTAACACACAACTTTACAGAAAATACATGAATTAAATGAACCTCTTTATTTTATAAAGAATCTTATTATATCAAGTTAACCATTATTTAATTCTAAGTGCAATTTAGAAATTCAAAAAAGCAATTAACATGTATAATTTGGATAGTGGAGTTACCTACCTAATAAAGCAGAACCTACCAATTCTGGTTATTATTCTATCTTACAAAAATAAATTTAAGTTTTTATCCGTGTTTTTGCATTTAGTCTGTAAATTGTACATTGATTTATTTTTGTCTAGCATCTAATCAAACATAAAAAAACATCTAACAACATGAAAACAGCAAGATAATTGGACACAACCAAGTCATTAAAGGTTGTTTACAATAAAAAAAAAAGAATGCTTTAACAATGTCTATTCCGAAAAGTTAAAACTTTTGGTAAACACAAAGAATAATTGCCAAAATAAGAAATAACAAGCTGTAAGGCTGAAAAAGAAGGAAAATGGGAAATAAAAAAAAGCCTCAAAGGTCAAATACTAACTAAACAAGAAGTCCTTTATTTCTGTTTAGTCTTAAGAATACTATAAGATAAATCTTTTAATGAAAAATCTTCTAATGATAAAAGAAATTAGGTACCTAAGCGGTTCTTTCCCTCAAAGTGTCTACAAAGCACAAAAACCTCCCCCTCCTTTATTTTTGATACCTAGTAAAATTGAAAAAACACGAAACTACCCCCTCCCTTTTATTTACAATGTACATAAAAACAAGGTGGGTGTTTCAGTTCTCAACTTGAAAATTTGAGGGTAACCGTCGCATTTTAAGATTTTTCTCATAGCAAACCCAGGTGGCATAAAAAATCAGGGCTAAGAACAAATATTAGAATATTTTAAAAATAAATAGTAGAAACGACAGAGTTGCACATATTCAAATAAGAGAAGTAGTAGGTAATCCAGTTCAATTAAGAAAGTATTCAAAACAAATCTTAATTTTTTGACAAGCTTTGCTATTTTCTACTATTTAGGTGTCCAAATCCATGAGCTAGATCTTTAAATGTGTAGCCGTTGCAGTAGCTGTGGCCGTAGTCGTGGCCGTAGTCATAGCCGAAGTCGTAGCCGTCGCCACTGCCAGTGCTGCCAATAAAACATGATTTTTAAAATGTTTAAGGTTTTTTTTCGTATTATTATTATTTTTTTCTTCATATTTTTACTGAAAATTCAAGGAGTGGTTGTAAGATCGCATATAGCCGTGGCCACGCGAAGCCAATTTGATTTAAAGATCGCTATTAGGTTAGTGGCTGTACCTCTGGCAGCGGCAACGGCAACGGCTACACATTTAAAGATCCAGCTCTGGTAATAAAAAAGGGGGACTACAAACACGGAAAAAGGAAGTTATGAAAACTCACTGCAAACACACCGGGTACCCACTTGAAGAAAGTCTTGAACATATTAGTCAGGCCTGTATTTTCGGCCGCCGTTCCGTTGGGCGACATAATTGCCGACGGCGGGGTCAGGCTGGAAGTGGAAGAGGCGGTGGGCGTGGTCGAGGCGGGGGATATAGAGAGAGTGGAGTGGGATGGGGAGGAATCGGTGGGCGACATAAGGTGAACTTCAGAAGATAACCTTGTTAATAAAAACAGCTGTATAACAGTCTATTACATCAAGGACGCCCAAGCTTTTTTGATGGACGTAATATTATGTACACCCCCTTTAGACGTCTAAGTATTACATTTTACCATATTACAAAGTCAATATGTTTTACTGTAACCGTAAACAAGCTAAATAAGCTTGTAAAAAAACAAAATAATTATATTGACCGAATTTGAAGTAAAAACAAAACAACTTAGACAATTAGATATCCTAAAAAGTATTAAAAAGAATTAAAAAGTATTGCAATATCTGTTTTTATCTCTATGTTTTCCAGTAGATTTGCCACCAGTCAGATCAGGTTGCTTGCCAAACCACAAACAACATTAATCTCAATTTATAGGCATTAGGTATATTTTATACTTTAGTTATATAATTCAGACAGGAAAAAATAATCTAATATCATTAATAAAAATCCTTATATAAAAGTATAAAAGTGTTTGTCTGTCTAACCGCTTTTTTAAAATTAAGTTTTTATTAGGTCCAGGTAAGTTTGGAAGAGGGTGCCACCACCCTCCCAAGAGAAATCATCGCTCCTAAAAAAAAATTAAGCACCCCCTAAATTAGTTTTACTTTTTCTTTATTAAACTAAAAATCAAAGGTGACTTCCTTCACCTAAAGTGACCATAGAGGTTTCTTGGGGGCGTAGCCGCTAGTAGTTAAATAACATAACTGTTATGTGTTCAAAATCAGATTTTGACTATGAATTATCTCCTTAACTTACATAAACCTATAGATTAAAGATTTTATTACCGAGATCTAAATATAAAATATAAACATATACAGAAGGACATCCTACCACATCTGATCAGTGTATTTAAATAAAAAAGTTCCAACAACAACAACAAAAACAACACAGCATCACTGGTTTGCTTACCTTCTGACTTGGGCGGATAGTGACTTGTCAACCCTGTTTCTTGGCAACACCTCGGGGCTAGACTTCCCATAGTCGTCAGTTAAACGTTTCCTAAACATTTCAAAATTGTTAGGCAATGTTTATAAAGTTTGTGTTCAGACATATCAACAAAAGATACCTTATATTTGGTTAGCTAGATTTAAATTTAAAATCTCGTCATCTCGGGGTTAAAAAAACTGGTTTTATAGTTTTATAATTGTGCATTTTTATATCCGCGTAAAGCTGAGCTGGATTCTTAAAAAAAACTTTTGCCTCACTACAAATTCTTTGCCTCACTAAAATTAGTGAGGGGATCACTAAAAATTTAGTGAGCCAAAAAAGTTTTTTAAGAATTCACCTGTGTTTATAATAAACTGCGATAAATAAATATTATCGTTTTAATTTCTTTTTTAGTAATAACTAATAATAAATACCTAATATTAAGTTTTTAGATTACTTTTAAGCAGCAATGAATTAGCATAATAAGATGGAAACTACCCGTAATCATATTATGTTTATTTTCAAACTCTCAGGACTGCTATAGGGGGAAAACTGTATAAAAGGGGTATAAAAACAGTTTAAAATTTAGGAGGGAAATTTTACTCAAAATGTATTACAAGATGAATAACTATTTGTTAAAGAAAAATTAAATGTCCCTATTTAATTCTGAAATGTGTTCTTAAAATAAACACATGTACATATTCTAAATAAACTCTCATCAAAATTCATCTAATAAACACAAACTTTGACTAAATATGCTAATTTTCAGTTTATATATCTCTCTCTGTTTCCCTTTTAGCCAATTTCAAACTTTTAAGATAACTTTACATTGAAAATCCTTCAGGGGTGTATTTAATTTTATCCCCCTTCCCATATACTCTTTTAGTTTTTTTTTCACCAGGGAACGGGAGAAAATGGTAAAAATGTTTTCAGTTTTCTTATTTTTTACCCCCACCCCCCTTTAGCAGGGTAAATTTTGCAGAACATACACCCCTGAAATCCTTTTATTTAAAGAAGTAAGGATTTTTTGACTGTAGCTTCAAATTTCTGTAATTACTGAACCAATTGAGTACCCCATTTAAGGTTAGCTTCACATAGGTCCCAGGATAGTTTTAGGCCATTAATTTTAGGGTAAAAAGCTCCTAATTTAGAGTACAATATATAAATAAAAAATTATGTATTTTCAATTTGTGAAATGACACAGGGATCCTAAGGGATAAGACAATTGATGATAAATTCATGATCCTCTCATGCTTATAAACAATTGACCCATCTGTAGATTTAAAATATTGGTTGAAAAGTTAGAACACTACAATTTTGAGCCAACTAATAAGATATCGGGTTTATTTATTTAACTTTGGACACCAGTGTAATTTATTCCAATATCTCCTCCTTCCCTGGAAAGGACAGCATTCATTTTTGTTAGGTATAATAAACGAAATACGATAGGGTTAGTCCACATAGAGCTTGAAAAATTAATACTTTCATAGAAAATAAAAATAAAAACAATTTGAACTCAAGTTATTTAACAACGTGTTCTTATTCGTTGAAAAACTTTAGGAACTTCTATTGAAATTTGATTTGTTAATACTTTGTAACCATTATTATCTACAGAAGAGATCATCATTGGGGATGTTTATTAATCTATCACACATTGTCTTATCCCTGAAGATCCCTGATAGTCAACCCATCGACCCAATTTGACCAGCGTCGATTTGTGAACAGAAAGATGAAAGAGTTTTGTTTGATATTTTGTGTCAACTGAACAAACGAACAATACTAAATATATAAATATATTTGAACCCCATTTAGCACCAAATTTGAAAATGTATTTTGTTTCAGGTATAAAGAAATATTTAAACTGACTGAAATAAGATTTTTGTAATTAATATTTTCCCTGAAAAAATTGAGGGGGAGGGGAAGAACCACTTCTTAGCCATGCTGAAAAAGCATGTACAACATTTTATAACAGACAATTTTCCACGGATATTATAATTCCCTTATCCCTGAAACTGAAAGAGAAAAGATGAATGCAAATATCAGGTACAACCCAGGAATTAGGTATAGCCAACAAGCGAAATAGATCTAAAATAATATTTGCGGGGCAGATAAAAAGGTCGTCAATTCTACTATGTGTTGTCTCCCATCGACAGATAGAAAATAACTTTTTCGGTATTTTTAAAAGGGGCGTTCGTCTTGGGAGAGAAGAGGTACCCTCCCAGAGAGAGAGAGAGAGAGAGTCCCCCTACCAAAAAAATCCTTTACTTTTTTTGGAGGGGGGTAGGGGGTATTTTACTCTTTACCGCCTTTTTACCGAATCAATCAACAGTAAATTAAAAACTTTATAAAAAATTTATTAGGACCTATCAAACTGAAACCAAAATGTCTTTTTCCTGGATAAAATACAGAAAATCAACAAAATATCCATAAAATTGGAAATGGCAGATAAAAAGGAAACATATATTTTGTTATAAAAAAATACCAATGCCCCCACCCCCTCCCATTTTAGAAAATGAATTCACACAAAAATGAATGCATTCTGTACAAGATCTAAAACTGTAGGTAATACACACGGTAAGAAAAATAAATTTACAACTATTTTTGCGTTTATAAACAAATTTAGTTAGTAAGGTTTCAAGCATATAAGTACAGGCAACTATATTTCCAATGTTAATTACAGACAAACTAAAGAGAGGTCTAGCAGATAGAGATAATTATAGAGATGATATATTTAAAAAAACAATTAGTAGAACTTACTTCACTATCAAACGCTTTTGTTAAATCTAAAATACATGTATTACAAATTGTATTATAAACGTAACAAAACCATTTTTTTAATGAATGAAAAAAATTCCTTCATTTGGTATTTCTTTCATAGAAACACTTATTACTTAGTTCTACTAGTCGTTTTAAATATATAGGTAATCAAGGACGTCCAATGGTGTTGGGAGGGGGGAGTAGAAGGGTGTAACCACCCAAAAATACAAATTTTGAATTAGATTATCCATACCCCACAGACACAAAAAAAAGAAGCTTGGACGTCCTTGCAGGTAATTCTTTTCTATATAGAAAAATATAAAAACTAAAATTTCACCGGGTATCATCATGCAGAGTTAGTTCTGTTAGTTTCTGGGCTGCTCCATCCGCACTTCGACTAGACACACCAAGTTCAAGTCAGGGACATTCTCTCATTTCAAGGCAAACCAAAAATTTTAAAAACTCGGATTGAATAAATCAAATGTAAGTTATTAAAAGCAACACCAAGAACGATGTTTAAATGTATTTAAAAGGTTTAGTGATTTTTTTTATATTTATCAAATCATTATTAGTTCATTAAAGGAAAGAAAACTAAATAAAACATTAGCAAATCGGATAATAATTAACACTCAATTCAATGGGTGACATTTCAAACAACTTTCAGAAATTCAATACAAAATTTTGCTAGTTTTGCAAAGCTTTTTTAATTGTGGCATATTGGATTATTGTTGGCGGTTGCAGGCAGAGAAAGCTAAAACTTATATATGGCTGTCAAAAAGTATGATAACAGATTAATCACATTTTAATGCGTTGCTGAATTCTTGAATAATTGGGTATAATTCCTTTCATGGCAACGCCCGATAAGGGGCGATTCGTCGTATTTTTAAAATGGCTTTTGATTTATAAGTTATAGTGAGTTAGGTGATTGCCCCACAGGGTTAGAGCGCCCCGCAGGGGCTAGAAATAGGAGAAAAGCTACTGTAAAAAAAAACCGAAGAATCGCCCATTAAGGAGCATTGCCACGTAAAGGAACTATACCCTTTTGTTGCTTGAATTGAAAGCAAAGCCATTCTTAAGACACTTTAAAAACTTTAAGGGCATATTCAAGGTATAGAGAAAAATCGCTCCTCAATGTGCCATTTGGATAATTAAAATAAAAAATTCACTTTATTTCAATTTTACATCAATTTGTGTGAGAATTGAAATCCTCCATTTCAATTGAACATACTAAATTTCATTTTTCTTTGATCCAATTTCAAAATATTTTCTTAAATATAAATGGGAGAAAAACAAGGATTGAATTTGGTAATAGCAAGCAGTGTTTTTATTCGCTAAAAAGGGATTTTTATCAAAAACAAATTAAAATTCAGGTAAAGGTTTTCTCCAAAAAAAATGGGGTGTGTAAATGGTGAGAATTTTTCAATTTTAGCTCTTGGAAGGGAGTTAGGGTTATAAGCATTACATTCAATCACTCTATAAAAAAATTAAGATTTAAGGCTTCCGTAGAAGAACTAATCTTAGTAACCTAACACTTGCAAAATTTCACAAATAAATATACTAGAACATTTTTTCCTTAAAACTGTCTAGGTAGTCATATAACAATGTATAGTTTGTGAATATCTTTTTATCGCCAGAAAATTGGTTGTAAAATCCGGCACCAACAGTTTTATGGTATGGGTTAACATAATATTGAACAAATCAGTCATAGGCAACAGGGATCTAAAGGGATAAGACAATGGCCGATAAATTTGTGTTTATCCCCAATAATAATACACAAAATCACCCCTTCAGTAGATTAAAGTTATTGGTTGACACGTTTAAATGCTCAACTTAAAGATCCATCCAATCAAATTTCACTAGAGGCCACAAAGTTATTAATGTTAAGCCAACGAATAAAAAAAATAATATAATGCTTTGGGGACTAGTGTAATAAACAGCCCATTGCCCCCTCTCTCACTGCATACAGTCAATATAACAATACTTTCCTATGTGTGTGCGTATTCCGTCAGTCTGTTATTAATGGTATTTTTTTAGAAACATAAAGTCTCTATAGCAGAAGATCTGTGTGTCCATTTAGACATGTTGTTTTTGTGTTTTTGATATGATAAAATTGTTTTTTAAATGGTTATTTTTTAAATGTTCTAAAAATTAGAATTTAGAGTAGTGTTTATTTCAAACTATTTTATTTATGTGACCCATTATTAGATATAACCCAATCTAATCTAAACGTGAAAATACGAAATAAAACTAATTCTGCAATAGTTTTATAGTTTACTCTTTCTAATCAGAGAGAGAGGGAACAATGGGCTGTTTATTAAAATAGACCCCAAAGTTTTACAATAACGTTTTCTTATTCGTCGGCTTCATAACTTTGGGGACTTTTGATATATTTTGATTGATTGGTTTATTAAGCTGAGTGTTCTAACGGTTCAACTGCAAAATTTACTCTACAGAAGGGTTAATTTTGCTTGTCATCATATTGGATGTACATAAATTTATTGGCCATTGTCTTGTCCCTGCTTTCTTATGGTATCTTATGGTATATGGTATCATTCATAAAAATTATATTTAATGGATCAACTTTTGTAAGGATAAATTTAAATAAAATTCTGAAAGTAGCTAAAATACATTTATGCATATATGAAAATCAAGGAAGCAAGGATAAATATTTAAAAAGGGAGAGGTAGGTTGAGCTAAAATTACGTAAAGGTGTGAGTTTTAAGGCTTAAAAACAGTACTAGAACGATAATATTCACTAAATATGTATATTCCTTATTGAATAGAACCATAGACAAATTTTTATAGATTTTTATTTAGTGAATATTATCGTTCTACTACTGTTTTTAAGCCATAAAACTCACACCCTTACGAATTTTAGCACAAACTACCTCCTTCTTTGTAATGGTTCAAAATATTAATTAATAGGTACTGGTTTAAAAAAAATTATTTTCTTGGGCTGATTAATGCACATTTTATGAAATTCTTTAAGATTAATATAAATTGAACAGAATATACCTAACTGATTTTGAAAAATTTTAAAACTGTAAAACATTAAAAATATTGAGAAAAAAATCCTTGAATTGAAAAATATGGAGAGAGAAAAAATGATCCAATGAAAACAGCCAATAATGCTAAAAATAATCTTATTAGAGCTTTGTAAAAAAAATGAACCATGTTATATATGTCCCTGGATTATAACACTCTGTTGCATTTTTCTTTAAAACTTTGCAATTTTGTAGCCAGAATTTCATTTGATATGTGAGTGTTGTGCATGTTCAGGGAATTTCACAAGTTTTCCCACGGAAAATCAGGGATCTCAAGGGATAAGACAATAGATGTTAAATTGACGATTTTTCCCTATTATCATTGCTTTCTGTAGATAAAGGGGCAGGTAGGTTGTACTAAAATTCCGTAAAGGTGTGAGTTTTAAGGCTTAAAAACAGTAGAAGAACGATAATATTTACTAAATATGTGAAAAGAAACAGACATTTTTTTTAAAGTTTACATAAATTTGTATCGTTCTACTACTGTTTTTAAGCCTTAAAACTCACAACTTTGCGCAATTTTAGCACAACCTACCTCCCCCTTTATTTGTCTAAAAGTGGAACCAATTAATCAAGCTTTAATAAAATTACCCAAGGTTATATGCAAAAGAATGAGAGAACATAAATGTGTTTAAAATTTTTTCTTTAAAATTTAATGAAATTTACGGTGGAGGTGTAACCAACATACCCTTCCCTCTCTCTTCCTACTATTTGGTAATTTCACTAACATAAGATTATTATATAATGATAACTACTTACGAAGTTTTATAAAATTTACTTTGACATAGAATGTTTTAATAAAAGCATTGATAAGCCTTTGGTTACCTCATTAATACATAGAGTTTCTTACTTAAGTAGTTAATAATTTCCTCTTATCCAAGGATATATACATCCATTTTAATTAAATTCTGAGGAAATGTGTAAATTATTTTTCAGAATTCCTGTTTCAATAGATGCTGATGTGTCCTTCGGATGTGCATGTGTTTATTTAAGAGGGCTTCTGTCCAAAAAACTAAGGTATATGGCATATTTTTCAAAGTAAATCTTTTCTATAATTAGAGTAGGTCCGTGTCTTAGTCCATAAGCCCTCTACAAAAATCTCTTATCGTTAATTTAAGCATGTAAGAAAGAATTGTCTTATTGAATTAAAACTTGCCATGATGATATGTATGATAAAATGATCCTATTCATCATTTGATTTTTGGAATAAAGATTAATTAGATGACGAAGTAAGGGAAGCATTTAACTATAGTCCTGAAAATGTATTATGTCCTTAAACAGTATCATGTATTTAGGCAATTTTGCTAAAAATTGACATACATTTTGTTTAGACATGTTTGCAATTATCTATTTTAAAAAAATGAGTGTTTTTTCTGCATCTTTTAATAAGTTGATGTTAATAATAGAAAAAAATACATTATTTCATATGTAATACAATTTTTTTGAGGTGCCATATACCTTACTAGCCCGGGGTTCCTATCCTATCCTATATGTGTGAAAGTTTAATACCAAAATCAAAATTTGTCAACGCCAATGCAATGCTAGGGTCATACTATACACATTAGTCAAAGGTGGTAAAATAGAATAAGATTTTTTTTGGTATCAGTTTTAAGTTTGCTGCAAAAGATCCTCAAAATAGGTAGTCCACTTGAGATGTACTTTTTGATAAGTTTGATTAAAAACTAATGGATGGTTTCAGGCTATTTTCCTATCCTATATTAGCATCATGACAATTTCCGACAAAATTTTCTCTTATTTTATTAATTTTTAATTAAAATAGAAACTTAACTACTTGCATACAAATAAGGCATTTTACTTGAATTTGTTTATCTTGTATATTAAACTATATGGAAGCAAGTAAAGGCATACACACACACACACACACACACACACACAACAAGTTTAAATTCTACATGTTAACTGTATATGTAGAAAATACTGCACTCTTCACGATTAAGGGATGCAGAAATAAATGTATTTGTGTTAATTATGATTCTTAGTTCTTGGTACTATGTCATTGTTCTAGTTTCTTCGCCCCTATCCTCTTAAGGAGGGCGAGAGAGGTCAGAAAAATAGGCCAAAACTACCCAAGGATATAAATAAAATTTCCCTGAAAAGTAAATAAAATTCGAAACAGGATTTTCTAAGACAAAAAAATCTTACTACTTGATATTGTACTTAGTGCGTCAAAAAAAGGACCTTTTTTAAATTGTTAACAAAAAGCTGAGCTTTTTTGGAAATAATATTAATCATTAGTATTAAAGACATAGCAAAAAAACATTGCTGTGGTTAACACTTAAACTGGGACATCCTTTATCCCTGTCACTCCCTCAAAAGTTGTGCATGGAATTTAAATTGTGAGATTATTTGTTGCTGGGCAGTGCCAATGCAGAATGGATTAAACAAACCATATTACAAATGCCAATACAAACTAAAACATAAAAGGTCAAATGGCATAAAAAAAATCTTTTTTTTAAAAATATGATTTTAAAGCTTAGAAAAATATTAAATTGGCATATCTATTGTTTTTGTAATGTGATAATATAACAATTCTTGAATAAGAATTAATTATCAGTTAGGAAATATTGAAAAAATTCGTGTAATCTTCTCCAAACAATAGCACATAAGGATATAAAAACTATCAGAAAAATCCATTTATTAATGTCATTAATTCAACATAGTTTGCTTGTAATAAGTTATTTTATTTAATCAGACTTTCCTGGAAAAAGGGAAAAGTAGGTTGCGGGTAAAATCTGTAAGGGTTGTGTGTTTCAAGTTAAAAACAGTAGTAGAACGATTAAAATTTATGTTAACTTTTTTATAAAAATTTGTTGTCTATAGTTCTTTTCAATAAGAAATACACATATTTAGTGAATATTATCGTTCTACTACTTTTTTTAAGCCTTAAAACACACACCTTTACGGATTCTACCAGAAACATACTCCTCTCTTTAACTGCAGTTGTGCAAGCCCTGTTTGCTTCCTTGTTATTACATATCCCGGAATCAAAATATAAACATTAGACAAAGAACTTTCTTTAGATAAATATCAAAACATAGTTCTCAGTGACAGAGGCATACATTCACATTTTTAATTGATAATTTTATAGGACAATGGTCGACAAAGGGAGAGGTAGTTTGTGCTAAAATTCCGTAAAGATGTTAGTTTTAAGGCTTAAAAAAAGTAGAAGAACGATAATATTCACTAAAGATGTATTCCTTATTGAAAAGAACTATAAAAATGTTTGTAAGTTAACATAAATTTTATCGTTCTACTACTGTTTTAAGCCTTAAAATTCGCACCTTCACGAAATTTTAGCACAAACTATCTCCACCTTTAAGTTCAGGAAATGGGATGCGGTATAAAATAAAATGACGAGAGCAAGCGAATCAACAAATAGAAAATCCAAAAATCTACAAAATTAAAATTGATTTAAATTTCTGAATATTCATCCCCATTCCTCTCTATATATTTCTGTGTGCATTTTTAACCTTCAAACTAGTTTTGCATTGATAAAAATGTTTAGGCGTTTTTAGCACTAGTGTTTTGTATTTTCTTTGTCAACCCATCTATCTTTAAAAATAACTCACTAAGTTTTTTAGAAAAAAAATAGTTCACTTTGAAATTACCTATGTATAGTTTAAATGCCAAAAAAAGAATACAGCATATAAAAGTTTTTAGATTGTTAGTCAATGTAAGTAAGATATAGTTTTTGTGTAATCTTAAGTGTAATGTAATATATACTACGATGAAATTTAAGACAACTTCAAAAAGTTTAGAATCATGACTAGAAACTTTTTTTAGTAAAGCAAGGCAGGTAAAGAGTCAGAGAAATTTTTTGTTTCATTATTGAATGTTTAAGGTATAGGAACTGGAACATAGACGATAAACTTAGCTAGGATGGGGACATTGGGCTGTTTGTTACACTATTATCTAATGTTTTATAATAACGTTTCCTTATTAGTTGGCTTAACAACTTTTATTATTCTTTGACTTACATTGTATCATAAAAGTTTTATCTTAAACATCAATAATATGTCATTTAAATCTTTTTCTTGCCTTCAAGGACATCTTATTTTCAAATAAAATGAGGTTAAATGATGGGTTTCAAAGGTTTGAGAGGA
>LS052265.1:0-11818 GCA_900241095.1 Acartia tonsa | reverse complement strand
TATTGTTCTTTTCAATAAGAAATACACATATTTAGTGAATATTATCGTTCTACTACTATTTTTAAGCCTTAAAACACACACTTTTACGGAATTTTAGCACAACCTACCTCCCCCTTAATCAAGCAAAAAAATAAGGTGTAAATATGTCCCTACACCTGAGTAGTATATCTCTTGGGAAATTATAAAATCAGTAGAATTAATTAAAGCACAAAATGAAATGCACTCCAGACAGTACGAACAATGATACTATACTCCTCAAGAAATACAAAACAAACGCCGTATTTGCTTAAAGTGCCTGGTGGAGTAATGTCCCCCCCCCCTCCTCCTATATATTTTTGAAATAAAGTTAAAATAAGGGAAGGGGTAGGTTTTCGTTTGTTTGTTTATTACTTTAAGTCAGCTAAGGTTATGTTATATTGCGAGATAAGAATCCCCCGCAGGGCTAATGCAAAGAAAAATAAAACTACCCCTCTTATTTTTAATTCATATGAATAATGGGGGAGGGTTAGCTGCTCTATAGGCACTTGGGGGGATAAAATCATCAATTTTGCAACAACAAAAAATATACCTATCTAAGTAGTACAATTTCTTGAAAAAAAAAGAATTTATAATAATTCTCTTATAATTTATGTCTTACTTTGATTAAGGAGAGTTGTGCAATGGTTTTAATTAGACTGGCGAGCAAAGTTAAATTTCCAAGAGAATTTAGTGCCTTGGAGGCATAGCTGTGCAGAAATGAATTTTACCTTAAAATATTATTATTACCCACTTAATTTAAGAAAATAAAACATTTAAAATGACACTGTAATCATCTTAATACGTGAAATAAATAGTATTTTTCTATTTTATGTTTGAAATCACGAATAAACCTCAATTCTTACTGCCTGGAGTTAAACAAGACTTGATTCTAGAAAGGGAGGGGGAATTAAATTTAATTTAAGATTTTAATTTAAATTCTTTCAATTAAATCAAGTAGACAGGTACTGCATAATGTCTTGACTCACCTTGTTTTAAAAAGAAATATACTTTCTTAATAATAATTTTTTAATTGAATGACAGTAAAAGCCAACTCTGTTTTATAAATGATGCTTGTTTTTAATTCTTGTTAACTATCTAAAATGTTGTTTTGAAAGGTTATTCCTCAATTTAATTATGTCCAGCAAATCTATAGGGTAAGTGAAAGCTTTTATGTTTTTATATTATCTTTATTTGCTATTATTTTACTTTATCATCCTTTTGTTTTTAAACAAATAAGTTGTTTTGAAATGTCACCTATGAATAGCCAAGAGACTAGCTAAATGAATGTAAACCACCCAACTAAACTATTCTCTAAGCCTAACCTAAGGTTAATTATCAACCAATCAGTACTAACATGCAAATCTAAATATTCCCAGCAACCAAATAAGTTTTCTATATAAGCCACACTAAATGAGACTATTTTAATTTTCTATATAAAAAGCCACACTAAAAGCTTTAAAACTAAGCACAGCACCTATTTACAGATTATATATCAAAAGTTCTGTTTATGTTTTGAACTAACTTCAGCTTGAATAATAATATATTCATTATATCATATGCGCTAGGTAATCATGAATGAGGGCAATTAAATAGGGAAAGGGACAATGAATCTGATTAACATTGCTTTAATAGTGGATATGGAATACGTGGATATTGTGACGGGGGGAAATTTTTGTCGTCAATTTAGGTTGCTAATAAAGTCCTCATATATTGTTTAATACGTATGGGGAGGGGATGGGGTAAAATCGTAAGAATGGGTGGGGAGTATCGTTATATTAGCCACCTGGAAGAAACATTTTATCAGGGTATGCGAGAATCCTATACATTATCCACGTATTCTATGTATATTCATAATTTTTAGAGAACAGAAAAGATTTAAGGTAATGCTTAACATCTGATCTTTATCTCGTGGAAAATTGTTTAAGATCAGAATGAAAACATTAAATTATGTAAAAGCAAAGAAATCTTTGAAATAATGTCTATTGAATTTCAGAAACTTGTCATTTAACCTATAGATGGATAAAATGGACATTATTTACTGTCAACACAAAATTGTCCATTTAACTATGAGGGTATGAATGTTTGGTAAATGTTAGTAGGTAATAAAAAAATCATGAAAAACTTGATGTTAAAAATGAGAGAATGACAATCTGACGTTTCCTGAACGGTCTGGCTGACATAAAGCTCAAGGACGGTGAAAACGGTTTCGGAGGAATCGGCGGTTTGGCCTCATCCAGCGAAACCTGAGGCGTTACTGGCAGTTTACTGGCAGAGGTCTCGTCTGTCGCCAACGGCGGAACCGTCTCAAGGCTTGGAGGCGAGACCTCCGAGGCAGATTCAATAAGGCAGGGCAGACGAGGTTTGTTTGGACGGGGTAGAGTGTTACTCTGAAGGTTCAGGGATATTATACCACAAATCTTTATACTTTATGTTGACTCTGTCGGTAATAAAAGAAAGAAGAATACGCGGATCAAGAAAAGGAAACGAAGTTGTGGGTTTCGTCGTATTTTCACAGGAGCTTTTGAAAGATTATTTTAGGTTAGGTTAGGTAAATGTTAATGATTGCCCCGGGGGTTAGAAAATAGGCCTTTAAAGGTTAGAGCCCACCCGCAGGGGCTAGAAATAGGAGAAAAGCTACTGTAAAAATAGGTCGAAACCCGCAACTTCGTTTCCTTTCCATGACCCGTATAAACAACTGAATGAATCCTTTTAATTGCTTGCTAGGTATAAATTTTAATGTCATTTAATTGATTTTTCACTTTTTCATAAAAAAATCTTTGAAAATATTCCCCCAACAAGTTGTTAATGATAGATACAACAGAGGCAAACGTCAACAGTAATTAACAAGTCAACTTTCTACTTCTCACAAAAAATTAAACTTGACACTTGAGCTCAGAGCGACTCTTTGTAGGGGTGGAGCTACTCTATATTTCACTTTGTCTGTCCGTCATTCAGTCCGTAACACTTTGGGGGAAATGTTATTTCTCAGCTGTTATTGAAGATAGACAGCAGACATTTTCAGTGAAGATTCCTATGAACTAGTGGATTCAGTCTATACATAATTTTATCCGTCTGTTGTCGGTAATTCTTCAAAAGACATAAATAAACCTCTTCTTTTAAATATTTTCTTTCTTTATTTTCTTTGTTATAACAACTGAACATCTAATCTATAAATCACTTTGTCCGTTTGTCCATCCCATGTTTTTTTTAGCTACGCTACCTATGGATGTCATCCTTATTTTCTTTGCTTGTCAATCATTTAAAAGAGGTTAAAGGAATATTTCGCAACTGATCAGACAATCTTTCATATCGTGAAACAAAACTTAAAGCAGACTCCTCTAATTTGGTAGAATATTAATTTATGAATGCCATGTAAGGCAGATAGAATATAAAGATGTGTGTATTATATAACCCTGAACCTGTTTAATATCACAATATTTGCTTTGGTTAGTTGCACTACTAGAACAAGTGTTTATGGCGGAATTACTACCGCCGATCACATGACTGCCGGCCATACCGGCGGCTGTACCGGGCTCCGCCGCATGCAAGACAGGCAACGAGTTGGCACGAATTCGCTGTCGCAATTCCGCCAGCTTCGCATAAAACCTAGGTTAGAAGAAAAAACATGCAAATTTTGTTATTTTGTTTTTTTTTTATAGGAAATTGTTATTTTCTGTTATTATTAAAAGTAGGTAGGATGTGTTATTGGGTATTGTACGTCAATATTAGTCAATCAATAAGTTCAAATGTCAAACGTCAAATGCAATAGCAAAATCAGGGAACACACTTTTAATAAAATGCTCAAATTTTATTCAAGAGGGCTTGTACAACAGAAAAGAAAGTATCTATCAAAGTTAAACAAATTATTATTTATTGAAATCCTATTTATTCAGAACCGGTTCAGAGCCATATTGAAAATCATGAATCATATTACAGAAAATTTTCGGCAAATAAAAATAAAAACCTTAAAATTATAAAGTTTTATATGAGCGGGCCTTCAGCCCTAGGGGCCTCCAAAACAGGAAAAAATAATTTTCAATGCAACTAAATAGTTTTTGAGTATGAAGCAAAAGTTTTAACTTTAATGAAACTCGTTGTACAAGCTCTCTAGAATAAAGAAAAGCTTAAAAAGTTGTATTATTAATGAAAGGCTTCACACAAAGAAGTTTATCCTCAACCATAATTCTTGTCATGTAAAAAGTTTTGCCTGGGTAATATCCCAAACTTTAACAATTACAACACAACTTACTGTATTCTTATCTCTCACAAAATCAGATATTAAATTTTTATGTCATATTTTCATAAAAGCTTACTAAGACATACCATCCAACAGACAACCAATCCATTGATTGCATAATCAATGTATAAAGTCCTAACTGTGCATGGTAATACATTCTCAGTCCATCACTATCAGTAGCACGTGACACACATAGCAGCAGTAGGTAACATTTTTAACATCTCTAGTATGAAGCGGTGTGACCCCGACCCAACTAACCATTATTCTAGTAGCGCAGCTACTTTACTATTGGCAAGTCTGTCTTAATAAATCCCAAATAAATCTATTAGTCTAAACCCCAACAAATTTTTCTAATATCTATCTATGTTATTCCCCGTCTATGTCCAACCATCACCACAGATTAAGCAGAGTATACAGATCGGAAATCGTATCAACGAAAGCACAAACAATTTTTCAAAACTCAGAAATTTAGTTTACATAATGATTCTAAATATATTAAGGCAACTATTCTCATACTAAATATTCCAAAAAATCACGAAACTTTGCTTTTAATATGATTATTTTTATTCAAGTCTTTCTTTTTTAATTAGAGAAAAGTTTAATTTCTTTAAAAAGGGGAAATTTATAAGAGACCACAGAAATATAATATCGTTGTATAAATCATTATGTACACTTATTCCTGACATAAAAAGTATCAATTCAGAAAAAATGACTTACTTATCATCTGATCCGAAGCTGTGGGCTCTCCTGACCATACCATCCTCTGTGGAGGGCGACAGCTTGGCGGACACAGTCGAGGCGGTTGATCCGCTGCCGCCGCTGGTAAGACCGCTGGTTGGACGTGAGCGCAGCGAACCGGGGCGGCGCCAAGGCGCGATCTCCTCCTTGCCGCCGTCTGTGTCGGGGTGCGGTGGCGCGAAGCCGGGGGCAGACTCTTTGCCGGATTCGTCGGTGACCAGCAGGCCGGGGGAATCAGGAACTCTGTGTTTACCTAAAGTATTTTTAAATATGTAAACTGGTTTTCATTTTATCACGATAACTAGCAAGTGACGCATTTCTTGGGTATTACTGTCATCTTTCTAAAACTATTAACAATTTGACATACACCAGAATAAATAACATTAAAGACATCCAAATTAGAAAATGCCATCGGACCGTCTATGTGCCAACGCATCGCCATCTCCCACGGTATTAATGCAGTAAACAACAGTTAGGTATAGTTCTATTAATCTATTAGCGCTTTACTATAACCTCTCATCTTTTTACCACCTAGAAACATAGCAAACGTGCTTTTTATTAAAATAGTAAAATTAAATAAAAGCAAGGTTTAGTGATTTTAAAAAATCTTTTTTACGTTAATCAAACCCCTTTTGTTGCAGAAAAATAATCTAAATATTTTCTTTTTTTTCTACTCCAAGTACATCTCATACTCTGGTAGCGTATAAGTCAGAGAGTAAAGGGACATTCGATTATTAATTACACTGGTACCCAAAGTTTATTAATCCATTATCTGATTCATTGGCTTAATGAATCATGATTGGTTCATTACAAACTGAGAGTCCATAATTTTCTAGTAATGATTTTAATCTTCAGAAAAGGTAATTTTGTTTATTACCATTGGGTATGTACATTGTACATCCCTTTTAAAGTCCATTGTCTTATCCCTTAATATCCCTGAGAAGACGTAGTAAACATTTCAATGTATGTCAATTAAGTTACATTACAACATTTTAACTCAATTTAACCAGACAAAAAGACTCGCTCCACTAATTTTGTTCATTTTCAGGCAAACTTTCGGAACAAAACTTGACAATTTAACCCGTCTAGCAATGCTTCTCTAAAACTCATTTTAAGCAAAAGTAAAAGAGAAAACGGTGAAAATTTAGTAGATATGTAATAAACAGGGAAAAAATAAGTAAGAAAATTTTGTACACAATTGATAAAAAAGAGCTTGTAATATTATAGAATAAAAGGCACCCATCATAATCAATCATTTTTTTATGATAATAGTAAGGCAAAACTTATGGTTGGAACGATTTTTGCCTTTCAGTCCTTTTTTTCAGGCGTTTTCACTCAAAGTGCCTTTTTGAGCTCAAAAACTCCTCCCAATTCTTAATTTGAATTGAAAATAATGGGGGGTATTTTAGATCAGGTTAGGTTATACCGGGTAATGCCGGGTAGCCCCCACAGGATTAGAGCACCCCCTCTCCCTCAGGGATTATTCTTAACTACCACTCCTTATTTTCAATTTATTTCAAATGATATGACACCAAAAATATATTAGTTCAGCGGCTGCATTCTAATAGATATAAGTATCCTTATCTCAGGTAACAAATTAAAGACTCAAAAAAGTGGACAAAAAGTTTGTAAAACAATCCTTGGGCATGTAATCTGATGTAATGGATAGTATGTGATAGCTATTTGATACAAAATCTTATCTAGATTAGTTCAGGTTTATTTTCCTTTATCTTATTTCGTTATCTAAAATAAGCAATAGCAATGGATTTTATTATTTCGATCTTACACCAGATAATCACGTACATTAAAGAGAAACTTGTAGCGGGCTAAAATAACGATATGTAACACCCCCCCCCCCTTTACACCATCCCATCCCCTTTTACTTGATAAACAAACTGACCAATAAATGACAGGGGAAATAACAACCTAAATTTACGAGAATTTTCTCCCTATCAGAATATCCACGTATATTCTACAATTACAATTACATCCATTACAATTGCTATTTATATTAAGGCAAGAAATCAAACATCTAATAATTTCTATACATATCTTTTAAGCTACCTATAAGCAATCGTCCTTGTCAATCGACAGAATAACTACAAATTCCAAGAATTAATATATATCCTATACTAACTTTAATGTAAAAACTGCGCATATAAAATAAATTAAAGTAAATACATACCTCCATCTGAAGATTTGTCATCCTTGTCAGAGCCCTAAAAATAATTAGGTTTAGTTGTATCATTTGAAATAGGAATAGGTAGGTATATTTCGTTGCTTGAAAAATAAATATTTGAATTTTAAAACTTTAGGTCAGATTAGGTTAAGTAATTGGCCCAAGAAACCTGTTTCAAGAAAAGTCCTCCATAGAAGAACTTTACAAACGCCGCTATGTAATCTTTAAACATATGGGGATAGAAATAATTGTAAATGTAGAATCTAGGAGTTGTAATTTATGTGAAGCCATTAAGAATTGTTAGAATATGTATGAGAAACATTTAAATTCAACATTTCTATTCTATTAAAATCATAACACAACTAACAAAACTTGGATCTAAACTTAAAACATAATTTATCTATTTCTTTTTGTTTTAAAAACTAGGTTGATAAAATACATAAGTAGCACAACAAAATATGAATGGACCCACGGATTAATTGAGTTTTAGAGCAGTAGGATAAAAAAACAGAGACTTTTTGTATTAAATATTGATATTGATTTTTATTAGCATAACCAACAGCCCAAGTAAATTATGAACTAGATGCTCATTTGTATAGGGAATCATCACTAAAAAAATACAACCGTTTAACTTTAATAGCAGCCGAGAAATTCACGTTTCCCCCTCAAGGACGGACGGACAAATATTTATAATTATAGAGTAGCCTTGATACTAAGAAAAGAAAGAAGAAGGATGAAGTAGTTAAAAATTACCTTTTCTTCCGCAATAGTTTCTTTAACTGTGGCTTCCTTGCTGCGTAGAATCTTATCATCGTATGACAGGCGGGTGATTGAAGACCTAAAAAAACAAAAATCAATATTTTAAAATGATGATTCAATTCTTCTAAAAAGTCTTTAACTTTAACCCTACCACGAGCTACTAAAAGTACAAAAAGCCGTTTCTCTTTTATTCACTTACATCATTAAAAATACTCCATCTATTTTTTTCTATTGTGCTTTTTTGATACGCTTTGGATTTAAGACACTTTTGATTAACCTATATTGAATGTAAATAAGAGATATATTAGGTGATATTTATTCAGCTGTTTTTTAATTTTTTTAAAATCTCGGATCAACTGCAGTTTATAGCAAAATTTTCCTGGTAACGAATTTTTACAAAAATCTATGAATTTTAAAGGCTGCTAGCTGCCAAACGTCTGAACGTACAGATCATGCCGCACACTGTTTTAAGCGGCATAAGGCATACAAATAATCTGGAATAGCCATAAATCAATAATGCACAATTATCTCGCAGTGCAGAGAAATGCGCGGAAAAGACCTTTTTTATGCGTTTTTTCTTCAGTGAAGCTTTCCCTGTGCATCATTGGATCTTAACTATTTCAGATTATTTGTAGGCCTTCTTATGCCGCTTAAAATGGTGTGCGGGTATTATCTGTACGTTCAGCCGTTTGGCAGCTAGCAGCCTTTAAAATTCATAGATTTTTGGAATCATTCGTTACCAGGAATATTTTACCGTGAACTGCAGTTGATCCAAAATCTCAATTCCTATCTAGAATACTTATAAAAACCTAATTTGCTTGAAAATTAAATGACTGTAATCAATTGTAATCGCTTAATATCACATTACAAGAGAGAAATATCAATTTAAGTTAGTATCTATACAAAAAAATATGACAGATTTAAATCCAAGTTAATAATAATGTTAGTAGTTAGAATCCAATACACATTCATGTTACCAATTTTCTCTTTGAATATTAAAAGTTATTTTGTTAAATAAAGAAATATAAAAAGTTGACAATATAGGTATGTTATTTAGTTAGAGAGTGTATAATCAACTCAGGGATGGGGGGATAAGAAAACGAGCAGAAAAATTGTCATTTTCTCATACCAACATTCCTGGTTAATATCAATTTTTAGGGAAAAGGGAAATAAACCTGAGTTTTAAATTTCAAAAGAGTGGGATGAAGGGATAGACAATAAAATATAAATAAATCTTATTCTCGATACTTCAGGGGTGTATATTCGGTACAAGATTAATTTTTTTCCCCGACTAAAAAATATTTCATTTTCCCTATCCCCTTGTTTTTCCCCCCAAGGAGAAGAAAAAATAAAAAAATAAATTAAGCAGCCCTCCACTCCCCAAAATGCATTCAAATAATTTTCTTCTTTATTTGAATAAATACAATACAAATATGGCTCAATTTACTTTTTATTACTTAGCAGGGGATCTCATGCAGAATATACAACCCTGTGATACTTTAAAATAGAAAGAACTGGAAAATAAATATTATTGTAAAAAAAGTCAGGTATAACTACCCCTGTCCCTGATGTTAGTATATAAATCCAAATATTATTAATAATACTTTACCTATCAGAGCTACTAATTGAATCATTACTTCCCAACACCTCAGATCTGTTATTGTTCATTGTACTGAAATATATCCAGATAAGCACAAAGATAAAGCCCGCAGGGTTAGAAAACAGGCTGGTTGATACTTTATGTTATGACTAAGCGGCTACACCCCTAGAAGCCTCTAGGGGCACTTAAGGTAGGAAGAGAAAAGTCGACCTCATCCCATTTTAAATTTAGAGTTTCAAAAGATTTTAAAAAGTATTTTTTAAGGGGGAGGGGGGTGAAGACACCCTCCCCAAAAATACACCATCCCAGGACCTGTAAGAAGCTTCACTGTAAAGGAGAACAATATCGGTTCAGTGGTTAGCGAGATCCTTCAGGACAGACAAAAACGCTTACTACTTTATATAATGCTTTGTATTAGGATAAGGACAAAACTGAACTTTTACTTTAACATGGGGTGACATTTTTTTCCATCTTGGTCAAAATTACAAAATGTGATCAAATATCAATTTGTAATTCGGCGAGTCGAGAATTGGGAAAAAAATACAATTTGTACCTAATAAATAGTACCTAGGTACCTATAATTGCTATTTAATTTCAAGAGTAATTTGATGAACATAACCATCACCCCACCCCCAATTTAAATTTCTTAAAAGACAACCAATATTTTGTAACAAAAAAAAGTACCCCGTAACCAAATACAACAACATCCCATAAACCCAAATAGAGCAATTAACATGGAGATAGAAACAATTAGTTTGCTCAATTATATCAGACAAACAAAATAAAAAGCTTTAGTGTACTGTTACCATTAACAGGGACAGATACTCAGTTATTTGATCCATTTAAATCCTGAAATTTTTGTATGCCTTCCCTTTGATGTGATTATTTTTTTTTAAAGTTAGAAATAAGGAGGTTTAGTTTAATTGTTGATTACTTTAGATTAGGTTAGGCTATATTGGGTACTTGAAAGCCAGGCCCTGTAGGGTTAGGTTAAGCTAATGGCAAAAATCCCTTCCCTTATTTTTAATTCAGTTCATCAATGAGATGGGAAAGGATCATTTCTACAATTATATTTCCCAATATTATACATGTTCTATGCTGTGACTATAAAAAAAAAGAAATCAAATATTTTTCTCTAGAAAATTAAAGAACATCCGAAAGATAAACAAGGACATACCTAACATAACCCATAACCATGTTTTTGTTACAACTTTAACCCTATTAGTATTTATTAACTTTTCCCTCTTGACCAAAGACAATACATGCATTTAAGTAATATTATTAAATGAAATACCATAAACATATAAAAGTTTTCTATTTAATTCCATACTTTAAAATCGTTCCTAAACATTTCAAGTTGATAAGTAAATATGTAAATAGGCCGGCAAAATTTAAAAATATGCATTCCTTTTAGTTTCTGGAACAGAACAAAAAAATGTCCTACCTTCTCTTAGGAGCAAGAGAGTGGTTGTCCTGTTGAAGTTTACTCAGATCCACGGGTTTATCCTTCTGGAGGCTGGCGGCCTTCTTCTTTAATTCTTCCAGCATCCTGCAATTTATTTGTTAATGTTATACAGCCTGATTTTCCAATGGTTTATATTAAACCGGAGGGTGCAAAGTATTTAATTAATTTTACACTTTCAGCAATTTGACCAAAATGCCCTAGGAATGGCTAGTGTAATATATCCCCTTTAAATATATCTTTAAAAGGGATAATTCTATGAAGTGCATTTAACGAGTTTAATACTTGAAGTAGTTTAACCTTTACAGTTTTTGTAGTAAATGTTACATGTATCAAAAGAGTGTGATTCTAAAACATTGATATCTTTAAAACTCCGTGATAGAAAATTAAATTCTTCACTAATTTCACGATTAAATGTATTTCGTAAAACTGCCCCTTTAGTGTTGTTCAGGCCAAAGCGTTTAACTAACAAATGAGATGGACTGTTTAAGAACTTTGGGTACCAATATAATTTATAGTCCAATGTATCCTCCCTTACTGCTTAATTTTAACAAAAAGTTTGAAGACCAAAGAAAGAACAATGATAACTAGACAATGAGTTAATCTAATTCTTATTCAAACAGGAAATAATATGTTTACATTTGATGATTCAAAGAAAATTAGCTTGCTTAATTTTTACATAAAAAGTAAAGGGTTGAATGTTTTTTTCTGTAAAATAAAGGGTGTTAAAATAAAAACCAATCGCTTCACTTTTTTCAATATAAACCTTACAGTTTTGGTCCAAAACTAATAAAAAATAATACAATTCATGCCCAAGCAATGACA